>JADHZB010001908.1:14253-19253 GCA_015657535.1 Nephromyces sp. MM_2019
CACACACACACACACACACACACACACACATACACACACACACATACACACACACATACACACACACATACACACACACACATACACACACACACACATACACACACACACATACACATACACACATTCACATATACACACACACACACACACACACGTACACACACACACATACACACACACATACACACACACGTACACACACACATACACACACACACACACACCTCTATTATATCATCAAAGCCTGTAGCTACAGTATAACTAGCCATGTGTAAGGCTGGACCAAATCCAAACTTGGCAGATTGGTTAATGTAATCCAAAGCCTTTTTAGGATTTCTGGATATACCTCTAAAGCCTGGTGTACCTGTGTGTGTGTGTATGTGTGTGTGTGTTTGTGTGTGTATGTATGTATTTATTGTGTATTGTGTGTGTTTGTGTGTGTATGTATTTATTGTGTATTGTGTGTGTGTGTGTCTGTGTGTATGTGGGTTACATATAGATATTGTAACTTGAAATATAAACCTTAACATATGGATAAATAATCATGTAGAGGTGTAGGTCTATTGTTATATATACAAATTTCTATGTAAGATTTATTGTTTGTGTGTACATGTTCCATATATATTTTTCATAGATCATTTCGTGTGTTTAGTAAAATTGTACCTAATCCAATGTGAAATAATCTATATGTGCAATGAAGATATTCACCCACCTTAATGTACACACACATTTTAAGGGCATAATGTTAATAGTTATATATACACATACTTACCATAGAAATAGGTATCACCTAGTTCATAGAGAGCTTGTGCAGATATAGAATCATTTCCAACTGATAACTAAGAAATGCAAAAGTGTGTAAATTTATTTTTATGAACAAACTAATTGATATAGTTAAATGTGTCCCTCATAAACCAGTAGAGTAAGATAATATTTGTGTGCTTATAAGTCTAGAGTGTGAGTGTATATATGTGTTTACAAATCAAAAAAGTAAGCATAGGTATAGAAAAGAGTGTATGTATGAATTATCCAAAAGAGTGAGTTTATATGTGTATTTAAAATCCAAATAAGTGAATTTATAAGTTTGTATGGCCCAAATGGGATAATGAATGAGTATATATAGCCCAAATGAGCGAATCTATTTAAGTGTGTAGGCCAAATAAATTAATGTATATGTAAATTAGGGCTAACCTCTTCGAATAATTTGATTGATTTTCGTATATTCCTTTTGGACTCATTTTGGTTATGCCTTTAAGAAGCGTATCAAGTATTTTTTCATGTGGAATATGTCTAGTAAACATCAATTATACACATAAATTAGTATGCTTACTTGTATTCCAACGCTTCAATATGTTTTTGTAAACGTGGATCATTTTCAAATTCATATTCAGCTTGATATAAGTTAAAATCTTCATCTAAACAGTGAATATGTATAGTAAAAATTAATTTAGATATGAATGTAATTTGCGGAGCTTTGTGTCGATTGTTGAACCCAAAAAAGGTACAAGCATTCATGTGTACTCCAACAATCAAATAAGTATATATACACTTCCCAATACACATACATCTACATACGCATACCAAAACATATATGAATCTGTATACACAACCTAATTCATACACGCATATATATATACATATATAGACCCATCAGTTTACACAGCAGTGTGAACATACAATATACATAAAGGCATATGTACAACAGACATATATATATAACATATTAGGGGCATGAGAACAACTAATCACATCCACTATGCATATTTACATGTATATAATCACTGAGAGAACACGAATTCATAGTATTCATACGATATAAATTTTCTAAAACTATACCTAAAGCGGATATGTGTAATACAATTTGACATAAGTAAAGGAAGGTGAGGTAAATGAATAGGCTTTTAGGCCAAAGAGAGTATGAAGTTAGGTTTAGTCTTTTCATATCTGTTCTGATATTTACATATTTATAACCAATATATAGAAATTCATATATAGGGTAACCAAATAATAGCCTTCAAATTTATTTACTTGTAAAAACAAAATTTCAGAGGTGTATAAACATCGAGTAATAAAATTTTACATATAAGTAAATGTGTTAAACTCGGGTAATTTGAAGTTTTATCTCAAATTATTTTCTTTCATTGAATTTTTTTATTAGTAAGTATAATGAAAATATCTAGGTATATAATATCTTGAAGATTTTAGGTAACATTCAACTCAAGTTACAATTGAGTTGTTTTATTGCAATTGAATTGTTTTATTGCAATTGATTTGTTTTATTGCAAATGAGTTGTTTTATTGCAATTGACTTGTTTTATTGTAAATGAATGGTAATTGAGTTGGCTTATTACTAAATTTAATGATTTCAATTAAGTTTGTCTATTCAATTCCTACAGTTTCTCTAATGAGTTAACTGAACTAGAATTTCATTTATATCGAAACCATAGGTGGAGTCAATTTTCTAGAGTTGCTAAGTTCATTCAAAGGAAACATAACACCCGCTTCAGTTAAAAAAATTTTTGCCTCATGGAAAATAATATAAATTACAAATTACTTATTCCCCATATAGCCACAACAAACATATTAAGATTTACGCTATAATAATGTCGAGAATTATCGACAATAGCTAACTGTAATGAACATTCAAGGATGATTTTCTAGTTACAAAGTAAGATTTTCTACATTAGCTTAGTGAAATTGGTATTTAATTGCGGTTGATAAATCATTTCATAAACTTTGGAATTCCTAACACAAATGAACCATTCAGGTAAGTCTTTACAAAACTTACAATAGAATAATTAATTCAAGGTTGTGTGTTAATAAATTATTAATTATGAATTTGTATCAACTCATATACATTAAATTATGCATCACTGCAATTTCATAGAAAAGAATTAACTAGCGCTAACGAATGGATTACAGATAACAGTGAAGTTGATAAATTTACGTTGCTCAGAAAATAAATTACAGTCCATAGAGAGTAAATTATTAATTCATGAACTACTAAAGTGTGACTTAACTCCGAAATAGAAAATGTCATCTAAAATAGTGATGCTATACAGATTCGTTATTGGGTAAATCAATATAAATCCAATTTCACTTTTCACAATAATTTTAATTGGAAAAGATAATCACAATAGTATGAGGATTTAACCTAACATTGAATGTTCTCCGAAAGATCATATCTACAGATTTGGTTCCAATTTTCGTGAATAGTTTGGTATTATTCTATTTCAAAGAAGGATTTAAATCAACATAATTTGAATCTAGTGAATTTCAAGTTTTAATAAATAGGGTTTGTAAACTAAAGTTCCTCAAGTTTTATCAGAGTTGAAGGTTTAATTTTAGGTCAGGAAATTGTGTATTATAAATAGTTGTAAATTTAACATATTCAAGGATTTAATTTTGATCAACAGACATAACTAAGTTTCAAAATAAAGAAAGAATTATTCTAAGTAAAGAAAGTAAGGAGCTAATTATAAAATTCTATTGAAAGAGTTTCATTAAAGATATTATTTATAGATCATCATATGTCATTACTGGTCTTGAGAATGCTTGGGAATTTCCATTTGGTTTTTCCTATTAAAAATATGTAATAAATATGCTTAAAAATACAAATTCATTTATATAGGCAGTCTAATGTTTTAAGATGAGCTAAGATGGAAGAAACATCATACAAAATTCTAATTATTGGAAACAATATGAAATTGAAAATAAATTTTGTGTGAAGAATGTATGTAATCAAAACTGCTCTTGAAGTATGATTGATAATTTCCTCATTAAGAAATAGGTGTAAATTTTCTACCTCTGGGTTATCATAATCTCTGAATGGTTTTCTTGCAGGTGGCATTCTTGGTTTTTGGTAATTGTTTCCATATGGTCTATCCATATAGCTTGCTGCTAAGAAGAAGAAAAAAGTGTGTGTAGAAGAAAATAATATTGGGATAAGGAGTTGTGTTTTAAATATTTATAAATTATAAGGAATTATTGATCTCGGAATTGAAAAAAAAAATTATATAGTTGTTCAGGATAATGGATATTTCTATCTTACACTAATAAAATATTTATATACATAAACACAAGTTATAGTCACACAAGATATTCTTATCAATTAAAACAAATGCTCAGTAAGCACGCATAAATTACACATAATGCATATAACACCAAATCTTATATAAATATTTCCATTACATGCCTAAGGTGCAAACAGAGTTTTTATTCTATATAGATTAAGTGATGGACACATCATATAAACATCACATAATATACACATACATACACATCATATACACAGCATATACACACATATACATAGTGTATATACACATACACATATATATATAAATTATTAATAATTACTCGAATTGGCATGATGATGAGGGTAAGAGTAAAAACTGTGTTGATGATAGAGAGGTAAATTACGGTTGGGGTGTTCTAAGTAAGAGCCTGAGTCTTGTGGGGGCTGAATTTGATAATAAATAAAAATGTGTGAAGTAAATTGTTTTAAAAACATTTATTGTGTACATACACTAGTTATATATATATATATATATAATACAACATTTACATATATATACATACACACACACATTCACATATATATTTAGAGACTTAAAAGATTTACCATATAACTCCTAAGTGCTCCCATGTTTGGTTCTAAATAATTAAATTTACACACACATAAGTAAAAGGGTAATGAAAATAATACAATGTGTATATTTCTAGTAATTTTAAAAATGTATATATATCATAGATTAGACAATCTTGAGTATATATATATATATATATATATGTGTGTGTGTATATATTTACCAGGGACAGAAGAATATTGGTAAGTAGAATAGGCTTTTGGATTTGGTTTGTACATTTTCTCTTCGGTATGTACGCGTATTGTTGGGCCAGGTTTATTGGTGTCAGCCATATAAGCATCCTTCATCAATTTAATTGCAACCTAGTGAATTACACACAGTGAATAAGTTTACACATTGACTAACAAA
>JADHZB010001910.1:0-12770 GCA_015657535.1 Nephromyces sp. MM_2019
TCATCTTCATCATCTTCATCATCTTCATCATCTTCATCTTCATCATCTTCATCATCTTCATCTCACAAAACGTACCTCACAGGTAAAAAGTACTCTGATGGGTAGAATGTATGTTGCGTATTTCTGAAGAACAAGCAAAAGCAGAAGATGAACATAAGGCATAATATGAAGAAGATGATGAAGTTGATGAAGATGATGAAGATGATGAAGATGATGATGAAGGTCAAGATAAAGACGGTGACGGTGGTGGAACTCCAGCCTGCTCGCACAGCAGCTGCCGCCCCCATGGGCTATCGACAAAAACCCTCACATACACGGCAGCCATACACAATAACATCACCACAATGTAAACAAATCTATATATATAATTCTTGTCATCACAGTTACAAGAGGTGTAAGTACACTCCACTAACCTGAAGCACTACGAAATTACTACAAAATAAGAAAATAAAACTTTTTTGCCTTAAAAACAATACACACATGGAGGTACGCATACGCAGGAATAAGCACAGATATATAGGGATATGCAGACACACACGGATACACACATAAGGATATACACACATATACTCGAATATGCGCACACGCACAAGGTACGCACGCATATACTAACACACACACCACATACAGCATACAAAACATACGCATATACACCACACACACATCACTACACATATCACACACTTCGCACACACCACACATACATACGACACACGCACCTCATACACCACACACACATCGCACATACCACACACAAACCACATACGCATCTCCCCATCCTTACCCCTCTCCGTAGAATGTTATCTTTGGGAAGAGCTTCAGTTGCTCAGGCGAATCAAGCTGCACAACTGCTACCCCCAGGGAGAACATAGCATACTGAAACCCAGCATTCATGCAGATGTTGGTGAAAGCATCCAAATATACGTCATGCACAAGCTTAGGCAGAAAGGTGTAAGTAGTACCTGAAATAAGAAGAGGGGGAAAAAATTTTCGAGTGTACGTACACTCGAAAATTCCAGTGCTTAAGCAGTATGAAGAGTGTGCAGCTGATTGGCAAAACAAAGAGCGCACACACACCAAATTAAGCACGATAGAAGCTCTAGGGAAGAATATCATCAGATACAGGTAATGTAGTGGGTGGGAGAGCGTGAAACACATACAAGGGACAAGCTTCAAATGTACAGGAAAATGCATCACAAAGGTAAGAGCAACAAACATATACCAAATTCCTCATGTAAACCAAATGTCTCACACGCATATCAAACAAAGACCTAACACCTCACACACACCCTACCAACACACACCCACCCTTCGCCCTAACCAGTATCAACTAGCAAATCTCTTGTCGAACTACTCAATTTCTTATTTGCATCCATCGTCTGATGAGTTTCTAGCGAAATTATTCGATCGTTTACTCCGATAGCCTTCAATGGGACTAAGTTGGAGCGCCTCGGAGAGCTCCACGAAAACCATGAAAAGAGCTGATCCAACTCGCCAATTTGTACTGTCAAGAAGCAGGAAAAAGCAGGAAGTCGTGGGAGTACGTACATGTGCGATAGACAAACGTTAAGCAGAAGAAAGAGTAGATCGCAAAAAAGCGCAAAGAGGGAGAATGAAGCCTCTCGCGCATGCAGCTTTTAGAGGGGCTGAAAGCGTGTGCGTAGTACAGGGAGGCATCTCAACAGAGACGCAAACAAGAAAGAGATTCATCAGCTTACGCTTCATGTAGATGCAGCCACAACTCGATTGATCAGACACATAGAGGCAAGGTATATCAAAAACACGACCAAAACACACATAGCCATCAACACACAACCAAAACACACACACACAAACACACACACACACACACACACACACACACACACACACACACACACACACACACACACACACACACACAAACACACACGTACATATCTTCAAGTTCTCCATTCTCTACCTGTATCTTCTTCTAAAAGGCTATTCACTGCACCAAACTTTGACTGATCATTCTCCCTAGCACTTTTCATAGCCTCATCAGGGGAACCACGCAGTAAATACCTATCGTAGCCTCCAACAGTTAACACACCACCTTCAGGTGAAGAGCAGATGCCAAAAGCTTCGCTAGTAACATCAGCAGCACCAAAAGAAGCCTTCAGGAGGGAAGTAGAGTTGAAAAACTGATCTTCAGAGGCTCCTGAAAGTGTGTGCGAGGGGATATAAAGCAGGGCAAAGAGAGAGTGGGTGGGTTTTGGGTATCAATTATAGTGAAGAGCACGCACATATACTCGAAGAAGAAATCAATTAGGCATAAGAGCGTGTGAGAAGAGGATATCAAGTAGGCTTTTTAAGGAAAACTTAAGCACAGAGTAACTTGTGTTAGACACACACACCCAGCGCCGTTGATGAATAGAGTTCTGAGTCAGCCACAAACCGCACAGAGTAAACTAGATACCGAGAGCTTGCTAAACAAAAGATTCTTTATCACATGTTCGAGAAGCTGCCCATTCGCAGGACTAAATTCGAGTTTAAGCCTATATTAGGCTTAGCCACAAGAGGTTAAACATTAATGACTGAATCAAAAGGCGTATCTTCACACCAAATGGGTGCATCTACACATACACAATACAACATATCTCAATCAAACAAGGTATACAAGAGATACAATCCAAGTTCATCAAAATAAATTTAAACATCTGCATTCACCAGGAGTCCAGCAATCACCCCGAAATCAGAGAAACAAACGTTCGCAAGCCAGCACTCCAATAGAAACCTCCCCCCCCCTCCAACACCCTCCACCTCCCTCCACTATGCTCCACCCTTCACTCCACCACACATCACCCTCCACCACCCCCCACTCAACCCCTCACTCCTCTCAAAATCCCCCCCAACCCACCTATAATCCCCCTAGAGATGCTCCAATCTATGGGTTGATTGTAGGCGTAGGTGCAAGAGTTATGATAGTATTGAAAGGGGATGTTTGATTCCTCCATAGATCCAAATGAATTGTAGTCAGAGAAGAGGGGGCCACCACTCTGTTGTCCGCTGAGATAGTGCTCACCGAATCCGCATGACTTTAGACCTTCAGTGATGGAGTTCATAGAAGCTCCTTTAAGGAAGAAGCTCCTAAGAGAAGATCTATTAGAGGCGCCCTCCCAGAGCTCCCGCTCGCTCCTCTTCATACCAAAAAGCCCCCTTTTTGTGCTGCTATTCAACCCTTTTTTCTCAGTAATGTGTGTGTTGCCAACTCCCCAAGAGAGCAAACCCCCCTCTAAAGCTGACAAGGAGGCAGCACCACTCGATTTGAAGGCTGAGAAGCTCTCAGAGCCCTCAGCAGACTTCTCCAGCGAAGCTGCTACATACTGAGGTATAAAACGTTTCAAAGGCTGCTGTAATTGAGACTTCGAAGAGGAGGAAAAACCCGCATCAGAGAGCATCAAATGAGCGAGAGATTTGTTCCAGACATTTCCAACAGACGCCCTAGCTTTCGTTGATGCTGCATTCTCTCGAGGTAGTGTGTTTAGGGGGGAATTTTCACTCAATTGTGCAGAGAGCAGGGGTTTAGCTACTTTGTCTGCAGCATCATTCCCATCGACTGTGTGCGCCAACTCATCCCCAAAAACCCTCTTGTGAGTGCGTGACCCTTCAGAACGCAACAGAGCGACTCTTCCTCCTCTTTCCACCTTCAATAGCTCAGAAGCAAAATCTTCACCCTCCTCACTGTTTGAAGTGAAATCCTCACTGGAAACACCATGCATAAGCATCGCATTAGTATTTCCACTCATAAGCCTCCAATCTGATAGGCTGTAGCAGGGCAGGTAATCCACACACGTCTTGCCGTCTTCATGCCGTTCAGCACAGCAATCTTCAGAATCGCAGGGGCGGAACTGAACGCTCTTTGAGAGACTATAGTCAAAGGCATATTGTAGATTCGCATCACACTTTCCTATACACGGAACACACGCTATACTCGTTAAGCTTGAGCCAGTATCAAACAATACAGTCATTACTTGGGGGGGGGTTCCAACAAGGAGGTTGACGTTCTTCACGATGGCAACTGTGGGGTAAATGGGGGCCCTTTGAAAGCGAAAAACCTTTGAAAACCTTTTTTCCTTTGAGTAAGGGGGGAGGCTCGCTGTGGGGGGAAGGGAGGGAGGGCTTGATGGGGGGGTAGTGGTGGGGAGGTTTCCTTGCTGTGGGGGAGTCACTGGGGGGTGTGAAGATGGTAAAAGGGGGGCGTTAGGGGTTTCATCGGAGAGGGTAGAAGAGGGTATAATAGTGGATGGTTTCCCCTCTTCCAGTGTAATGGCATTTGCAAGAAGAGAGGACTTCTGCGTAGAGATGGAGGAAGTGGTTCTCTCCTCATCATGATATGAGGAGCTCTCCCCAGCTTTCGCTAGCTCCTCCTCCGAAAGATCTAGACTAGAGACGGAAACCTCACCTGAAGAGGTGGGGTGTGGCCTTTCAACCTCTAGGGAATGCGCAAACGCACACACAGGCCCTGGAGGTGGAGAGAGAGAGAATAGAGAGAAAGAAACCCCTTCTTTCTCTCCATATCTCTCTGGCTGTAAGAGCAGAAAGCTAAACAACAGCAAGTAGGCTATTTTTGGCGGTTTAGTTGCGATTGAAGCTCCTTTCCTCAAAGAAACGAAGTGATGCACATTCATCGTAGATCTCAAAGAGCATTTGACTTGATTGGTACATCAATGTGAGGGGTGTATATACACCGAAGCCAAGACAGTTTGGGGATAATCTGGAGGAAAAAATGCGCGGTGGAGCGAGAGGGGGTAAGGGGAGGTAGTGAGGGTGAGGGCTGGAGGAAGTGGAGGAGATGATGAAGTAGGCGGAGAAGCTGGAGGCAGAGGGGGGTTGTGAGCCGGTGGAAAACATGGAGTAGGTGGAGATGATAGAGTAGGTAGAAGAAGTGGTGGAAGTGGAGGAGGTGGAGAAAAGAAGGTAGAGAAGGTAGAGAAGGTAGAGAAGGTAGAGAAGGTAGAGAAGGTAGAGAAGGTAGAGAAGGTAGAGAAGGTAGAGAAGGTAGAGAAGGTGGAGTAGGTGGCGTGGGAGGTGGAGGATATGGAGGAAGTGGAGGATATGAAGAAAACGAAAGAGGGGGAGTAGGTGGAGGAAATGAAGGTGGAGAAGGCATAAGTGGCGTAGGAATTGAAAATGGTGATGTAGGTGGCGTAGATGGAGTATGTGGAGAAAGTGCAGGAGGTGCAGGAGGTGGAGAATGTCCAAAAGGTGGAGGAAATGAAGGTGGAGAAGGCATAAGTGGCGTAGGAATTGAAAACGGTGATGTAGGTGGCGTAGATGGAGTATGTGGAGGAAGTGCAGGAGATGGAGAAAAGGAAAAAGGTGGAGGCGGAGAAGGTGCTGGAGGTGGTGGAGAAGGTAGATGAAAGGAAAGTGTAGGAAATGAAGAAAATTAAGCAGAAAAATTGGAGAAAGAGACGAAGGAGATAGAGAATGTGGAGGCTTAAAACACAATTAACTCAAAGATGTAGAACATGAGGAATACGCAACGAAATAGCAAGAATAGGAAGCAGGAAGAAGTGTTTGCGACGGCATAATGAATAGTGCGCATAGCTTACCTCAAGCTTCACACTTTTTGCTTTCCCACATGCATTAGATGGCGCTGAATATGGAGGTCTCTCCTGTAAAGAGGAGTATTTACTCTCGGAAGATGAACAGGAGAAATTCGTCGTTTTTACATATTTTTTCGTCTAAAAAAAGTTTTTTAGCGGAAGAGGAAGACGGGTTTTGGAAAGACCGGTGGTATCCTCAATTATAACATGCCACCCTCAAAGTATCAAATGCTGTTATTCTTTGTTTTATGAAAATTAAGGTTCGCTTCACTGCGTGAAACAGGAGGCCTTTCGCGAAAACGAGAGCTTCAGAAGGAGAGAAAAGGGGCTTACAGTGGTTCTTTGCTGAGTCGCAAGCAATGCAAAACTGGCCGCTGAGTTGCTTCCGTTTCAACGGTTGAGAAATGTGTGGTGTATCTCGGTCGGTTGGTGTGTACGTGTTATGTGTGTGATTAGGTGTCGATTGGTGTGCATGCGAAGTACGTGTGCGTAGGTGTCGGTTGGTGTGCATGCTAAGTGTGTGCGCGTGGTGTGTGCATGTGGGTGTGTATGGTATGTGTGTGCATGTGGGTGTGTATGGTATGTGTGTGCATGTGGGTGTGTATGGTATGTGTGTGCATGTGGGTGTGTATGGTATGTGTGTGCATGTGGGTGTGTATGGCATGTGTGTGCATGTGGGTGTGTATGGTATGTGTGTGTATGTAGACGGATGTGCATGTGTGATTCCTACGTGTGTCCAGCGTATGTGCGCTGTGTGTACCTTAGGTGTGTGGCGATATGCGCGGTTTCCCGCCTGCTGGTGTTTATGTTGTTTGTGTGTACGCGAGTGCATGTGTGTATACATATGTAAAAATCTGAGCGTGTGTAAACATATCGCTGTATGTGAATTTGTACAAGAGCGCTCACCCGAGGAGAAATGTGTGCAGAAGTATTTCAAAGCACAAAATGACGACTAACAGAGCCACCTTCATTAAGAGGGTCTGCAGTTCTACAAAAAGCTGCTGAGACTGCTTCAATAACACACATGCTGAAATTGATGTTTCTCTTATTCTGTAGAGAAGAGGAAGCATCTGCTAGACTCTATGCTTAAGAATATAAACATGTGTGTGTTAGGCAGGGGAGGAAGAGCTGTGATAGTCTGCTACTAGACTCACTAGAATTCAGCCCTTAAGCACACACACAACGACGTACTACTTATCTTTACACACAAAAAGCGCACATGCACCACACCTAGCCAGACACAAGCACCTGCTACTTGTCCTGAAATACACAGGCATGTCACAATTACTGCCTATCCACATACATATTCGTACACACACTGCCCTACTACTTAACCTTCGCATGCAAAAGTTAAGGTGTTAACCTCATCTCGCTACTCGTAAACTATCTATGTCAGATAAGGTTTTGTGTATGTAATGAGTGGAAGCGTGTGATTTAACTGTCTTTATGTGTATTTGTGTGTATAAGGGAATGGGTATGCGTGGGTCAATGTGTGTTTTTGTCTTTATGTGAGTGCGTGTAAGCGAACGTGTGTGTGCGTGCCTGTGAGTGCACATATATGAGTTAGTTGCTGTATGTGTGTGTTCATTTGTGTGATGGGGTGCATGTGAGCGGGTGTGCGTGTGTGTGACTGTGTGTGTATAGGTGAGAGTGTGTGTGTGCGTGCTTTTATGTGGGTGAGCTGGTTTATGTAAATGGAAGTATATGAGCGTGTGCGCGAGCGAGTGGGTGTGTTTGAGTGGGAGTGTGCGTGCGGATGGGTAAGTATGTTTGTGCATTTATGCAATTGTGTTCATCTGTGAATGGGTAAGCGTGTGTGTGTTTCTGTTTACAGATGTACGCAAGCGGGTGTAGATACACTAATCCACGTAGATATGTGTGTAAAAACTTCATTTTTTGTTGATATTCAAACTTCAAGTGAGGGTGAGATAATCGCTTTTTTGTGTGTGCCACACACAATTCACTGTTTGCATTAGTCTGCAGGCTGTTTCTGTTTTTGATGTATTTTTCAGAGTTTTTTGTGGTATCTTCTGCAATTTTTCTACGTTTTTCCACGTGGTGCTGCGTTCTTCTGCCATTTTTTGCTGCATCTTCCCTCATTTTCCCGCATTTTTTTCCGCTTTTCCTTCTACTTCCACTGCCACCATGGGCTGTAAAATCAGCTAACCCGAGGGTGCTTTCGTATACATTCCATACAGAAGATTCAATCAATAAACCGGGTGCATGTACACCTAAACACTGCGCAATCCTTCTATAATAAGAATTCCCAGCATAGAGCGGGAGTATATACACCCGTTAAACAGTACACACTCTTGCACTAGCATCATTCGTATCGTATGAAAAATAACAATATCAGCATTTCCCAATAAACTCAAAAAATGCAAAGAGGAAGTACCCTTCTCCATACGCACACACACGCAGGCATGCAGATACAGATATGCACACACATGCAGTTGCTCGCACACACACAAAAGTTATGCACATGCGCACGGGTACTGATACATACACACACACTAACGTACACACACATCAATATAAGCACACATATCAACATAAACACGCGTTTTTCCCAGCGAAACAAACACTGTAAGCAGCGCAAGATGCTTCACTCCAAGTAGCAACATACAAAGAGTAAAGCATGCACACACACATTAACAGAATCGAATAAAATAGATTATACACGTAACGGAAGATACACACGCTGTTTGTAGGGATTAACACGGCGTTATGCAGATGACGATATTCAACACACACACCAGTGTTTCACATACAATTACACACACAGTAAACGTTATACTTTATTCTTCATTCACGAGGATATTCACACGAGTAACACACACCATGGTTTAGAATCTGGTTTTCCCTTCGTTCAATATGCTTAGCATGAAGCTCTTGGCAAAGAGTTTCCTTTAGGGCTACTTAAATTCGAAGATGATAAGCCTCTTGAAGATGATATCATCTGCAAAGCCCTTTGAAGATATTATCATCTTCAAGCTCTCTCAAAAAATCCACATCTTCAACTACTTCCAAAACATCCACATCTTCAGGCTCTCTCAATACATTATCCAAAGAAAGTAAGCCTTTCAAAGAGCTAAAAATCAACTTGCGCACACACCTCCACGCACACTCCAACACACACACACGACGAATTACTAGACAACTTAAAATCTTCAAGTCAATTCGCTTGACTTCCCAAGTATTTCAGCGCCTCCTCCTTAGATGAGAGTACATACAGACTGCCTCTCCGAAGATAAATGGATTTCCTCTTGCTGCCGTCTCCTTCTTTCCAAGTGTTTAGCTCGTGGATGGCGACATCATCAGCACGTTTGTAAGCTGAAGCTATTCTCTTCGAGGCTGCATCAACCTCGCTAGAAGCTATTCTCTGTGATGGGCTTGAAGAAGATGTGTGTTGTTGGTACTGTGAAGATTTGAGCGGCCTCATTGTATTTAGCAAGTAAATCTGAGGGGGTGTACATACACTTGTGCTCTTCACATGTGGGTATCCAGAAAAGTATAGCCAGGAAAAGGAGGAATTTTCTAAGCAAATATCCCCTCAATCTACATATCGTAGGTCGATTGTCTGAGAAGATTACAAGGGGGTGTATTACGAGCAAGAAGATGAGAAGTGTACGTGCATCCAAGCGCAAGGAAAAAGAGATAATGAGCAGAGTGGATCTCTGAATTTTTCCAGGATTCAAATTTCATGGTTTAGGGTCTCGTGTATAAGTCGGTATACGGTTCAAGGTTTCCCTAGTTTTAGGGTTTAGTGTTTAAGGAATTGTAGGGTTTAGGGTTTCATCCCAAGGATAGCACCTTTTTGATCAATAAAGATGGATTGTGCGGAGAATTCGGTATTAGCCGTTTCTGATAAATTTTCTGCGAGCGCAGCTTATGTTGTGTATCATTGGAGTACTTAGGCTCCTCTCTGTGCATAACGTTGAAGGTGTAGTATCGTCTATATACTGCCGGAGTTGCTTCATTTACTGCCCTGACCGGGATGTGTGTCAAGTATTGAGGGTGTGCGTTAGCACGTCATTCACAGCATAGGTGTAAGTCCCATGTTGCGTAGCGAAACTGTGTGTGCGTAGAGCGTATGTGCTGTGTGTGTGTAGAATGGGTGTGCAACGTACGTGTAGGACGTGCACGCGTAGAGTGTGTTGGTGTAGACCGCATGTGCAGTGTCTGTAAATCGCGTGTGTGCAAAACGTATACATAGAGTATCTAGAGTGCGTATGCGTGGGGCCGCCTCTTCATGCTAGAAACAAGGGATTTGCAGCAGTGAAAGAATAAGCGGGAAAAATCTAAAAAGAAGGCAAAACACGGCTTTTTAATTGTAAAATTTTGAAGCTACATGAGACACGAAGGCTGAATAGTATGTGCTAAAAACGCTGAGTTTTCAGCGAAAAAACTAATGAAAGTCTATGAAAATCTTGGAGGAAGAAAAGGACTCAAGAAATGGATTAGATCAAAATATTTCGTAAAATACTAGCCAAGAAGAGGGAGTTTACGCTGGTAATCCTGTGATCACGAAGGTTGAAATGCACACACACATCGCCGTTGAGGATTTCGCACACACAAGGTTGAGAGAGAGTGTGCGCTTCGGCAACACACTTTTTGCACACATACCAAAGAACCACCTAACCACACAAGAAATACACCTTCACACGTGAGCAGGTACCTCAATGCGCACACACACCTTCATCCACCCCTCCACACACCTACCTCCCCCACTGACACTGCCAATCCCTGCAGTGCATACTCCTCCCACGCCCCCACCACACATATGAGCCGATATCGCACAGCTTACATCCAAAAGCGTGTCAAACCTGACATACCAAAATTTCCTCACACACCAACGCCTCTGACTTGCATACACACACACCTCTAACTTGCCTACGCACACACCTCTAACTTCTCGACACACACATATTGTCACTACTCGATACACACATACAGCTGTGACTTCCCCACACACATACGTACCTCTACCCGTCGATACGCACACACAACCCCTCCAAAACCTCACCACGCACACAGACAACACACAGACTAGTTCAACAAAGTGCATCTCATCCTCACACACACAAACGTTTCAGAGTTTTAAATTATGAAATTATTGAGGAACGGATTACTGATTTTGCAAAGCCTGCGGGAATATCTTCGCGTGTGTGTGTGCCATTTTCTGCGTATATGAGTTCCAGTTACACCTTCTAGTTTATCAAGCAAAGAAACCGGGAAATTTCATCATTTTTTGGATGTTTTTAAGTGTGAGAGAGTATTCGTGGTAAGAAGCAGAAGGTTGTTAGGTGAATGGAAGATATCCCTCTTTTGAAGGAATCTAGGTTTTGCTGAGAATCTGCCTGAAATGGGGAAATTAGAAAGAGAGGGAGGGGGGAGGGTTGGAGGGGGTTGAAGGAGGGAAGGAGGGAGGGTGGGGATTGGAGGAAGTTGGAAGGAGTTGGAGGAAGCTGGAGGGAGATAATTGGAGTGAGTTGGAGGCAGAGGATTGGAGGGACGGAATTGGAGGAAGTTGGAGGCAGAGGATTGGAGGGAGGGAATTTCAGGGAGAGGGTTGGAGGAAGTTGGAGGGATCTCTTCATTCTGTTGTAGATTAATGAGAGAGATAATGAATTTTGTATAATTCTAGTGAGTGTGTGTGCGAATGCTCATTTTTTCGTGCTTTTGAGATGGAGAGAGTTCTGTTTATGGAGATGATGAGGCCTAATACCAGAAAAAATACTAAATTTATGGGAAAAGTACGAAATTTGGTATTTTTTGAGGAAAAAGAAGAGGAATAGAGAACCGGCAATGGAGCTGAGCGAAATTAGTAGGAAGTAGTGGGAGTTACTGATTTTCGAGGCTTAGAAGCGTGAAGGCTTGGAAGAAGATGTTGACAGCAAATACCTGAAAATCCTAACAAATTGTGCTGTATTTTTTTGAGTATGAGGAGGAGGTGAAGTATGAATTCAAGGAAGTGCTGCCGTTTCTTAAAGGCATAAACAGAAAGAAGAACAAACTGCTTGCAATTATTGAGTTTAAAAAAGAGGGAAATTCTGGTTTTTAATGTTTTCGCACACATTCGTGAATTTGTAGATTTTCTTCCTGAGGAGGGAAGGTTGCAGTTTCGCATGCATCGCCACTGCAAATTTAACCCGAAAATCTTTTTTTTATATGTTTTTTCATTGAATTTTTGGTATTTTTTCACTGCTTCTGTGTGTGTGCATGTATGCATATTTGTGTGTTTATTTACTTTCTTGGTTTTTATATGGCTGTTTCTAGTTTCTGATGGCATTACGGGCAAGAAAGTTTGATAAGAATGCGAGTTTTAATGAAATTTGATGGTAATCTGATGAAAAATTGAAAAGAATTTGCTGTGTTTCCTCTTGAAGTGTGAAGACGATGGTGTGTTCGTTTATTTGATATTTTGTCCTTAGAAGGAGTAGCTTTGCGCGAGGAATGTCGCAGAATACATCCCAGGAGCCCCTTCATGGGGAGGAGCCAAAAACTATCCCTCTAGATGATTTGGATATCGATATCCTGAAGAGCTATGTGAGTGCGTGTGTCTGTGTGTGTGGCAGCGCTTATGAGTTTCGCCTACTCTGTTTGTGTGTTTAGCAGCGTTTATGAGTTTGTTGTACTCGGTTTGTGCCTCTTTTTTTGTCAGCGTTTATGAGTCTCTCCTAGTTGGTGTGTGTGTTTCACTCAGGTCTTCTTTGGTGCTCATACGTTGGGTGTGTGCGTGTTTCTGTAGTCTTTTCATGTTTGTGTACTTATTGAGCGATGATGCTCTGCTTCCTCTGTCTGGTACATCAGGGTTTGAGCCCTTATCAGACTTCGATAAAGAAGGTTGACCAGGATAACAGCGTGCTGCTAGCGAAGATCAATAAACTCTCTGGTAATTGATTGAGCAGCTTAGCCTAGTGTAAAGGCTCATATATGTGAAGTGGTGGCAATACTTGTGTGTTGCCAACTTTTAATGCTGATTGTGAATTGCTTTGTGTGCAGATTTATGTGTAGAAAACTTGGCTTTGTCATTTTTCTGGTATTAGCCAAGTATCACCAAAGTGGTGTGTGTGTGGTTTATATGGTGTGTGTAAGGTGTCTATGTGGTGTGTGTAAGGTGTCTGTGTGGTGTGTGTAAGGTGTCTGTGTGGTGTGTGTAAGGTGTCTGTGTGGTGTGTGTAAGGTGTCTGTGTGGTG
>JADHZB010001915.1:4325-21813 GCA_015657535.1 Nephromyces sp. MM_2019
GCATCACAATGTGTGTGAAGTATTGTGTGTGTGCATCACAATGTGTGTGAAGTATTGTGTGTGTGCATCACAATGTGTGTGAAGTATTGTGTGTGAGCATCACAATGTGTGTGAAGTATTGTGTGTGAGCATCACAATGTGTGTGAAGTATTGTGTGTGAGCATCACAATGTGTGTGCCTGAAGTATTGTGTGTGTGCATCACAATGTGTGTGAAGTATTGTGTGTGAGCGTCACAATGTGTGTGCCTGAAGTATTGTGTGTGTGCATCACAATGTGTGTGAAGTATTGTGTGTGTGCATCACAATGTGTGTGTCTGAAGTATTGTGTGTGTGCATCACAATGTGTGTGAAGTATTGTGTGTGTGCATCACAATGTGTGTGAAGTATTGTGTGTGTGCACCACAATTTGCCTCATCCAGGGTGTGTGTGCATGCATCCTATATGTGGGTATCCTATATATGCCGTCTTGCCACTACATAACAGCTAGAATTTTCCTTCTGCTAATTATCGTTTCGTACTTAATGCTCGTTTATGTTATTTTTCGTATGAAATTCGAGGATTTTCGTTTCAGTGATATCCTTGTATACTATAGAAAATTTTGAGTTTTCAGGAAATTTCGCACACATACTCACACATACATACAAGTGATGTGTGTGTAGAAATTGTAGTTGCTCTAGTTAGCAGGGATTTTATATGTTTGCTAATCGTATGGCTACTTTATTTTGGCCTTTTCTTCCAGTGCATGATGCCGAGTGCTAGATTGCTAGGCAGCGTTATCGCCTTGTAAGCTGCCGCTGATATATTGTGTGTGAACTCACGATTTTAGCAACGAAATGCCTGTCAGACGTATTGTTACGTTTTAAAGCTTTTTCAGCTGCGTTTGTGTTGTGATTTTATGATCTTTCGGTGGAAGAAATTTACCTTCTCTTTTGCACTCTTTTCCCATCGACAAGAAAGACTCTTCTCTTTCAATAGTTGATCAAAAATTTTAGAGTGGTAGATGGCTGGAGGCCTTTTCTTCTCTATGGATGTGTGTGTGTGTGTGTGTGTAAATTCTAACGCAATTACTCCCCGTTATTAGCAGGATGAATGAGGTTGGTAAAATGATTGAATGTTGCGAGTTCGTGTGTGTGGCGTTTAATATGCCCGCGAGATATATTCTTATTTGGATGTTTTTTCATTATTTTATTGTAGTGATAGTATGAGATAGCCGCAGCAATTACAAAGACTAGCTGTTTTGTATGTTAATATCTTCTTTTTATCTACTATTTTCCACTACTTTGTGATATTATCCAGACTTTTTTTACTTGCTTCCTCATCTTATCCGGGCTAATTTGTGAATTCCATTTTAAGGTCTTCATTTTCATGTGTTTTTTCTTCGATTAGCGTGGGCAATCTTAAGCCTGAATATCCTACCGTGTTTCCCCTCGTTTTTGTTAGCACTTGATAAATTGTTTTTACTTTTATTGGTCATTGATGGATATATAATGGCTGCATGCTCTCCGTATACGTTTCACTTGCACTGGAAGGTGGTTTGTGGAAAATTATTTCGGTTTTAGTCTGGTTTACAATCGCTTAGGGTACTATGGCTCCTCCGAATAGCTCTTTGATTTTTGAGGAACTATATTTAGGAACAAGGATTTTAGCTTTTTCCTAAGTGAATGCTCAACATTGATTTATATCTGTTCTGAACAAGCATCTTTAGGTTTCATTAGATATGTTCCTGTTGTATTACAAAGCGGTTATGATGATGCTTTTTCCCCCAAAGTTTTTGCATATTTGTGTAGTCCATTTGGTCTCACCCGCTGGGTTTGTTTATCATTTCATTTTCACACTTTTCTAACGAATTTTTTTGTTTTATTTAGGTGTTAAATAATGTTTTGATGGCACTGCGTGACTAGGTGGTTGTATTTTGTTCGGTGGTTTTATTAGTCTAGGTATCAGTGGAATTGCATAATAGACAATTTTCTTCAGAAAAAAACTGGAAGAATATTTGCTTCGCATTATAGAAGGTAACAGTGGAGTTCGATTAGCCAGATTCTGATTTTTATGCTTTTCATTAGATTGGTATTACGACTTGCAATTGAAAGGTTCCTTCTTGAATTTTTATTAGTACCTAGGTGTGTTACATGTCCTTTTGTGCTTGGTTTGTGAATTAGTCTATGGAATATGTCGGTTGTAAACTCCGCAAGTTTTAAGCCTTTGTTTTTTTTTGTGTTCTCTCCATAGATTTGCCATACCTGCTAAGAGACATGTCTTGTGTTATTTCCATTGAATTATGCTTACATGACTTGTTGTGTTTGCACTAGTTTGTTTCTCAAGTGAACTTTATATATATATTGAAGTGAAAGCTCTTATGTTTTTCCTTGTACAGGCTTGTGTATTGGTGCGATATCGCACTGGCAACTCCGTCTTATTTCTCAATAACTGTGTCAAATGAGAAATTTGCGATGATTGTTAGTAGTTTCTTTCGATAATTCAGTTGCTTTAGAGAGTTGTGTTTTTTCATGAAAGAAAATTGAAACACTCTCTGAGATGCTTTGAGTTGGGCAAAATAAATTATTGGCGGGGATATGGTTGAGGTTTACTTGGTAACTTTGGAAAAAGTGTGTTGAAATCTTTGTGTGTGCATGTCCCTGCGAAAGTTTATTATCATCTTTTACGCACTCTAGCTCTTGTAGCTGTGCGCATGCGTGTATTATCGTTTGGAAATTTCCACGCTGGAGGAATCACCTTGGTACCATGAGGGCCATCGTTGACGTCCCGTATAATCAGGCGGGTTCAGGTGCATCGTTACGCCAGAACACTGTGCAAAGTATTCCGGAGGCATGCATATCTGTAAAATTGTTAGCAGTTAGGGAATTATAGATTTCCTATAAGCTGCGTAAATAGGTGCGCTTATTTTTTACTTGGTTCCGCTGATTGCTGCTTTTGGTGATGTTGCCAGCATGTTCATCAGTTGTTTTGGGCCTGCTTGGTATACATTTCGCGCAGTTCAAAGTGTAATCCGCATTACTGTTGGCGCTACAAGAGCGCCCGGTGGTACTTCAAATTGTTTTGGTTACTCATTGATCAGTTATACGGCTGCGCTGCATAGTTTTGACATGCCATATTAGAGGTAGTTCCCAGGTACTGGTAGAGTTGATTCAGAGATTTGATAGGTTGATCGAATTCACATTGTGAAATGTAAAGGGATGAGCGTAGTCACTCCTTTGTAGGTGAGACAAGTATGTCTTATGTTCCTGCTATCCTTCTTTTGCGGGTGCTACAATTTACGTGTGCGCGACGAAGCGTTTTCTTTGGAGTTTTGCTTTGAATTTGTCATCTCGGACTGGAGCTTCGTTTCGCAGATGTAACCTGAGGGGCTGCTGGAAGCTGACGTTTCCGGTGCATTCTCGGGTTTGCATCCGTGGATGACTAAGCGAATTAACCCATTCCATTTTATTCATAACTCAAACCCCTGAGAGAATCCTTCAACCCTTGCATGGAAGAACCCCCTTTCCATGTAGCTTTGTAGAGATTTTCAACCCCGAAGCTTGTCGTACTTAGAATTTGTAGAACTTTTGGGGGAGTACCTATTCCATGCTGAGCTGCATCCTGGAAAAACTTCTATCCACAAATGGTCGTGTCTACAGTGGGATCATCCGTCCAAAATTGACCAATTAGAATTTTCTTATATAATTACAAATGTGATCTCGTTTGTGGCTGATTCGGTGCAATTTGCAGCTATAACATTATCAATCCCCCCAACTTTGCGGCAATGGTTCTATCATCAGGGTATATGCGGCAAAGGTGCTGCGTCGAACCTGGTGCTTGTGTGGCGGTACCACTGGGCTACTAGAGAATTCAAAAGGCTGTTCCGGCCGGTGGTACGCGAAGGAAAACAGTGTACTGCGTGGTACACATTGTTCTGCTAGAATCAAGGGTATATACCAAAAACCATTATGGCGTTGCTAGACATCTTTCATCGTGGTTCATTTTAAAAGCCGCTTTCAGAGACTGTGTGCTGTACCTAAACCACCTGGAGAGTGTAGGTTTACGAAAACCTTAATGGTGATACTCCATGCTCTGGTAATTATGACTGGAGTAACAGTTGCCGCGTCGATATCCTATCAATCCTACATTTCAACTAATTTGCCTTATCGAAGCTTGTCGATGTTCATTTGGCGCTCATGCTGACTTCTGATTATCTCGAGGTTGAGCGGAGTTGCTGCTAGTTGCGAGGCTCCTTGTCTCCGGTTTGAATGCCGCAGAAAATTCTTTTGTTGAATGTGATAAGTATACTAGCAAAGCTTTCGGGCTACAGACAATAATTTTCAATTTTTTATACTGCTAGTGTAATTCAGTACTATGATGTCAATGAAAAGCTTCGCAAATATTTCAAATGGGTTATTGTTGGGAATGCTCACAAGATGAGCGCAAAAAGTAAGCACGAAGTCGCAAGGTATGACGCTGTATGCTGGTTATTTGCGGCACATGCTGGCTATTTCATGTTGTAGGGCTTTACAATTGGAGTCTTAGTACCAAACTTGGAGCATGAGCTGTGAAAAACTGAACAAGCAGGTTTTACCCGCGGAAACGTACGTAAAAGCGGAGTGCGGATGATGCCTAAATTTCTTCTATACAATGTGAATAATATACATTTGTACAAACTCCTTTTGATTAAATGATCCAGCGTAGCGTAATAGGAATTGTGTGAAGCTGACAGTACGGTGTATTAAAGGGTTATACTACGGTTACTGCAGTATCCTTCGATATGGCTACGTTGCATTGAAGCTGTATTGTCCGTGTACTGCAAGTTGTCACACGAAGTACAAGCAGCTCCAACACACCTAACTTTGACATTCCTCACGAAATTTTTTCGTGATTCACTTTTGACTCTTGAAAACCTGACAAATTCACTAGTGCAATACGAGCCCCAACTTGTCCGCCGCACTTACGGCTGCCTTGGTAATAATCATCGCGAAACGGAAAGCCGGACTGAAAACTCTTTGGCTAGTTGTCCTGGCGTCTTTCGTAATGTTCGCCACTTTCTCATCAAACTATAAAATTCTCTCAGCTCATTATCAAGTCAAAGCTCACTGTGGAACCGTTTGATAATGGAGGAAGATGCATCCAAAGCCGCTCAACCCACCGTGACTTCCACTAGGCGCGAAAAGGTGCTCAAGAAGATGGAGGAAGCGTCTGCGTTAGAAAAAGAAATTCAAGAGCACGTTGCTTTCCTTACGCAGCCAGGATTCCCTGGTTTGGCAGGCGGTCTCATTGATAGTGAAGGATTCCCCAGGAACGATATTGATGTTTATACCATTAGGACAGTACGCTCACGCTTGGCTACTGCACAGTACGATTTGAAGGCTATTATGCAGGAGGTAGAGCAAGGATTACATGCGATACACGCTGACATCTCCGAGGGAAGAAATAAGGGAGATGAAAAGCATGAAGAAAACGAGGGGAAGGGTAAAGCTAGTGAGAATTGGTGAAATGTGTGATAGCTGATGATGTTTCACAGTTCTGCTCACGGATAATTGCCATCTTTTAAAGGTGTGCTACACTCAAGCCATTCCATATGGTGAGCTAATATGTGGAGCAGTACTCCAAAACTGCATAATTTCAGAGGCATTTGCACCTTCCTATCTATTGCTGGTGTAAAGATCACTTCGCCAGGGCAAGGCCTATATCTGGGGCTTTTTTGATTTCCTCATCTCACCCATTACTGCGGAATTGGAATGCTTAGCAGCCTCTTGAAGAAGTTCTGCCAGCGCTTCTGACGCTGATTTTTCAGTTATGCATATGTATGCCTCATTTGTTCATGCATTCAATGGCATGGTCACTCTGGAATAATACGTAGTCAACTTTGCGGCAGTTTGGAATTGGGCTACCATAAGGAAATATGTGACGAGGTTACAAGATTGCTAACTTTTGGCAAAATAAACCTGTTTTTATTCTGTTGGTATGGATGACATGTAAGCTTGTGTGATGCTTTAATGCAGGGTTTATCTTACTTGCGTGATTTATCTATTAGTTATGAATGCATAATTTGGGATATCGAACAATTATAAAATATTTTGGATGACGATTTATCAATTAAGAAGAATTCGTACGTTGGGCTACCTCTGCATATGTTGTTGTATTCTGTACTCTAAATTAATTCTTTGGAATGCCCCACGTTATACTCAAGAATCTGCTAGATACGTATCCACGCAAAAAGCGGGCTGCGCGCTACATTTTTGGCATGTAGGTTTTTGGGCATGATTTTTAATGAGCTAACATAGATTCTACGGATTGTACCAACTTGATATGCTGAATACCTTGCTGTACTTTGTTGCAATGTCTGTTTAAAGCACGAGTTCATTTTTTAATCCATGCTTGCTTAGCAAGTTTGTCCGCGCTTATTACGCCTAACATCTAGGCTTCATGTTTTTATGTATGGACTGCTAGCCCTTTCCAATATTGTATATGCGCTTTTTTCCTCTAAATATACAAAATTGTGAAGAGGCCATATTTTATGTACAGTTAAGATGGTTTTGAAAGGCATTAATCATGTTTATTACATTAGAGGTTTTTACCAGATTGCTTTATATGATAGTTTTTTATCTTTTGCAGTGTTTTTAAATCATACGAATCTTTAAGCTAGACAAAACAATTGTCTTGTGAGAATATAAGATATCTAGGCGCGCACTTGGAACTTTCGAATTGAATAGCTTCGGCGGAGGATCTCATTGCATGTACCGGTGGTTTTCTCCAGGCAGATATTCTATGCGATTATGGTATACTTTTGTTGCAATGGCATATGCTGCAAGCGTTATGTCGATAGTGTAATACGGAATATAAAGGTGTTAGGGATGGCTTTGCCAAAATGGTAAAATATCACATCGGGTAACATATTGGAATCTAGCTTTCAAATTTTGGCGGTTAGGAAAATTGGTCTGCTGCTCATGACACGCCTGAAGTGTATGAGCAATCAACAGTCTTAGTGCTACTCTTTGAAGAACAGAAAGAAATATTTAAAGATTTTCCTAGAGTGTGCTACTGATTGTTTGCACCTCTTTATCTTTCCGCAATCGTCATAGACAGATTATCATATTTCGAATAAATTTTCTTGCTGCTGAATGTAATGTCCGTAACTTTATCAGGATGATTCGGTATATATCCCAGTTTTGATAGCTGCAACTGCACGTTTTTTGGTGTTTTTTTTCAGAGTTGGTAAAACCTTCATAAAAATACGTTACAATCTATTTATTTCCTTATTAATAATTATCGTACAAGCGCAAAATTTACTATTAAAAGGCTGCGCATTCTGATGAGGTCCTGCGAGCACCTGCACATTCTGGAATAACCATGCAACGCGAGCAAATTAAAAAGATTGTGCCTCACAGGTTAGGCAAACACAGAAAAAGTCACAGCAAGCTCGAAATAAGCATTAGTTGCTGTATGTGTTCCTACTAGACGTTGAAAAACCATGTAAATTTGTAGGATATGATGTATTCATGGTAGCAGGACCAAGCTGCTTTACACAAATTTGTGATGCATGTAGAAATGCCTTGAATATGCTCGTTTTTCCGCCTGTCATGAACAGTTTCCCGCGATCTCTAGCCTTTAAATGCAAGTTTGCTTTGAACCACTACAATGCATATCAAAGCAAAGCTAATAAGCCTTCAGGTTTGGCTACTCAAGCACCTGTCTAAAAGTTGGAAACTAATAAACCCGTGTGGCGTATCAAAAAAATGAGCAATAGCTTTAGTTGAATTTAAAAGCAGCTAATAACATCCTTGAAACTGGAGAAGTTTGCCTGTACTCATTATAATAGGAGGTCCAGCTATACTCACATGCTTGGATGAACTCTATAGCAAGCTTCCTGATGTGCAACAATGAATCTTGAAGTAAAATATGATAAAAATCTTTCTACGTTAGAAGCACATTATTTTACAATTCAGAAAAGATGTCTATGATAAGGTATCAATTTTTACGTTCAATGAAGTAGTTTGGTTTGCAGTATCGCGTAATATACGTTGAAATTCCTTATATACTTTTCCTTTATGAAATAAATCTACGAAAGACGTTCGTCATGGCTTCTCGGCAGCTGTACACACAATTGCTACAACAGAAAATTTCGCAAAAATTTCTTTAACCGAAAAAAAAATTATATTTTTAATAATAGTAAATCAAATAATTTGAAAACGTGTTTTCATTGCGAATCTTGAATTGCCACGACGTATTATTTTCCTCGTGCTACTCCATAATGACCTCTTATGGATTTGTCTTTGCGCATGCTCTTTTCAAAACAAATCTGTACCATGGCTGCTACTCTGGATAAATGCTACTTTCCACCTTTAGCAGGCATACATTTTCAGTGGTAACCGCCTGTTTTTTTTTTGCGATCATTGATTGTCTTTTTGACTCATGAAAATACCACCAAAGTATACGTGGATCGGTCCGCATAAGCACGAGCCTAGAATATTAAGGTCTATGACAGAGAGAGTACCTAGTTAAGCGCTGATATGTTGCAAAAATCGAGAAACATTGTGAGTGCACGCATCTGAAAGGGAGGATATTCACTACAGCCCCCCTCGTAACTGTTGGGACGTGAAAAATTTATAATACAAGACATGTATCACCCATAGTGATATCATATTATGGCATCTCCACCTTTTTTAATATGAATGCTGATATCAGCAGAGGATGCTAGAGATTATCCAGAAGATCGGTTGGAATATCAGTTAGTTGGGTTGCTAGAGGAATTGTAAAACCGTAGAAGCGTGCATAACAGGCTGATTGCTTTTTGGTCGGCAAAATTTCAGAATGAGGGGCATATTCGTAAGCCTCTGTTTATATTGTAGGGACAACTTAGTGGGATGATGCTCTGCTCAAGTAAAGATGGCAGTCAATCTTTTGCAACTTTTCTTGCGAGCCATGCGGGATTTTTTACGCCTTTTCTTTGCTTACTGAGATACTTATAGATTATTTTATCATTTTTTACTTTAGTTTTTGGGCATTTTGGTATGTTTAATAGCTTAACATGTTTATAAAAATCCTTCAGAAACAATTTTAATAATAGATTCAATGAGGGACAAGAATCTGTAAATTTAACAAATACTTTTAATCACAAATAAATTATTAGTTTTATTATTTTATCGAGAGTAGATGGTGATTCTAAAGGCCTCTTTTAGCCTCATCTGATGACAATGGAAGTCCAGTATGCATCTTTTTTTTAATTGCACAGGAGACCACGATGAAACGCCGCACGGGTTGGCCAGTATGAGCTGAAAAGCAGTAGAAGGAAAAAGACTGCATGTATTTACAAATTAGCCGATAGCTTTCCATGCTGCGTAACCGGAGAGCTGGCATTCTTAGTAGGAAAAGCACCTTGCTTTCCATCTCTCTTTCTGCTTGCTGAATTACCAATAGAGAAATTGAATTGGCGGCTCTATCGATTTTTAGTATTAACGAGCATAGCGGCAATTGCTTTTTGCCTTGAATATATTTTTCCGCGGATACATTGTTTTTGGGTACCCCTCTTTAGGTATTTATAAATTAACAAAAGTATGCCTAGCGCGCTTACCAGGAAATTTTCTTTAAATGAAACTTTTTTTTTAATTTAACATTATGAGGGAATAATTGTATCAAATTGAGTTCAAGAGCTATTAAAGTTACATTTTTTCTTTTCATAAATTCTCATTGCTTTTCAATAATTAAAGCTTAAGTTCGTGTTAGCTAGTAAACTAGGGAACAAATTTGAAAAACTAGATATATAAACGTAAGATGGTAGCTTTCTGAGTTTTTTTCGTAATCGTATGCACAAAGTCGCATAAATATATGCATCACCTTGAGAGGGTCTATCACCTATAGCCGTAAAATTTAAGTTTAGTTGCCATTTCCAAAATCTTTGAAGTCTACTGCTCTGAGCCTCTCGTGGTCTACGCCAGAGAAACACCCGCTCGTAGCCATTATCATTTCATGCATTTATATATATCATATGTATTACGTATTTTTTAAAGATAAACTTACTTCTATACCTGGACTGACACTCTCTTCTTTTGTAAGAGCTGCAAATAGGCCAGCCTTTCGAATGCTGAAAGGCGTAGATTTGGTGCTAAACAGTAGTGACCATTAGGGAATGGAATGCAGACCGTATGCGAAGAATTGCTATACTTTGGGAAAAGGTTTTTCTCACTGTGTATGCGCGCGTGAGCACATGAGCATACTCCTAATTCTTTGTATAACTTATCAAGTTGATTTGGAGAGAGCAAACCCTGCTATACCCCGAAATATTTCATGACAAATTTGGTTAGGGATCGCCCAAGTTTGGTTAGAAAACCCCCAAATTTCACTTATAAACCCTCAAGTTTAACTTATAAACTCCCCGAACTTCGCATATAAACCCACAAATTTAACGTATAAACCCTAAAAACCCCAAAATTTCATTTATAAACCCCCAATCTTCACTTATAAAGGCCCCCCCTGTTACGAGAATCGGGCGTGCTCCATTATCGCAGCTTCTACATATCAGATTTTATTTAGCTACCCTCTTTGATGGACTCACTGGCTTATCCAAATTTTTTTGCTTTTTTTACTTTTTTATGGTTTCCGCTGTGCTTACACCCCTTTTCCTACTCGCTTCTCTCCCTGTAGCACCTGTGCTCTAACTTGCTTCTCATTTCTTTCTCTCTAATAGTCTTCTTCATTGCCATATCCAAGTGCTTTCATGCCTACTTTTCTCCATCATACTTTATATATTTTATGAAACCCCTACAAGAAGAAGCATGCTCTTTGAAGTTTCGCTGTTTTTCATTCTTTAATAAACTGCTCAAATACGCAATGTTCCCCCCCTTGACTACACTGTTGATCGACAATTATGACTCGTTTTCATATAATCTCTATCAATACCTCTATATTGTAAATGGAGTACCCCCCGTAGTTATATACAATGATGATTTCGACTATAACTTTGAGAGGGTTCTGGAGCGTTTTCCAGGCATTGCAAATGTGGTCATTTCACCTGGTCCAGGAACTGCTGAAAAGCTTGAAGATTTTGGAATTTCAATGTCAGCCATCTCATGTTCTGCGCGGCGTGATACCTGCTTACCCATGCTTGGGGTATGCTTGGGACATCAAGGAATCGCGCGTTTTTACGGTGGAAACGTGAGTTAGAGGGTGAAGGAGCAGCTTTGGAAATGGTGGGGGGGTTTGAGGGCGGTATGAGGGGGTTTGAAGAAGGTTTGTTTGGAGGGGGGTATTGTGGGGGGATTAGTCTTGTGAAAATTTAAACTGTAGATTATACGATACAGTTAAGCACAGTGGTCTTATCAATGGTTCAATCATGCGATGGAGTTAGCTGCTTGGAAAAAAAAAGAAAGCGATTCTTCTTTGAAGATGCAGTAGTAGATGAAGACAAGAGTAGGGTTATGAGGCAGGAAAAACAGGAAGAAACTTGATTTTTCCCGGAAGAATGCTTTGCCTTTTATTTAAGAAGCTCAAGTTGTGTGCTAATTTCAGATGAAGATTTGTTATTCACTCTTGGCGGCGTAGTATGCGTCGAAGATTTTGCTCAGTAACTTAAGTGATTTTGTGCAGAAATAGTTTTCACATGTATAGCATATGAAAGGTATAAGTAACTTTCTATAAAAGTTGCGTTTTTCATCTAATTGTACAATGGAGGGTGGAGGAATGCATTCGGGGGGTGAATTTATGCGCTTAGAGGGTGAAGATAAGCATTTGAAGGGTGAAAATTGGGATTTGGAGGGTGGAAAGAGGCGTTTAGAGGTTGAAGAAGCACACACACTGAACAAAGAGCTTCTGCACAGAGAGAAAGGAATAAAGCAAAACGACAGGGCTTCATCACTTTTACGTATTAGATAAGGATGAAGACTTGACGATGCTTCATGATGCGTATGTGTGTGCGTTTTTGGAGCTTTATTTAAGCATAAAAGCCATAATCCATTGAATTTTCTTTCCGTCTTTCCTTTAAGACTGCATATATGGGTGGAGTTTTCGTGTTTCTTTAAAGTATAAATTTTTCATATTCCCGTATGTGCTGCGGTTTTCTTCATAAACAGCTGGTGTATGCTGATGAGCCTTTCCATGGTAGGAGCAGTGAGGTATTACTGGACAAAGAATGCGAACTGTTTGAAGGCATTAAATCTCCAACTACAGTGATACGCTATCACTCTATCGTCGTTGAGCCCAAGAGGTAGTTGGCGTGTGTGTACGTTCATGACTTGATGAAGTGAATATTCAGTTAGGTATTCGATAGTCTACAACTCTAGCGTGATATGTGTTGTGCTTCATATTGGGTTTGTGTGTGTGATATATGCGTATCATCTCATGTGTGTTATACTTAATGTAACGTCATGTGTGTTGCACTTAACATAATGTGTGTGTGTATGTTACATTTCGACTTTTCAATTTTTTTAGTTTTTCATCCATTTTCATCAGTTTTTCCAACTTTGTCTTTGATTTTTGAAGCTTTCCAAGTAGCTTGAAGATAACTGCGAGGACTTTATCGAGTGATGCCAGTCAATTCACTACTGACAACTCTGAAGAAGTTATTATAATGGGCCTTAAGCATAGAGAGCTTCCCATTTTTGGAGTCCAGTTTCATCCTGAGTCGATTGGCTCCCATGATGGCTTGAAGATGTTGAAAAACTTCCATAAGATTACTTTTGATTGGCTAAAAAGGGAATTGGGTAGGAGTTCTAGCTTTCCAGATCGGCACACACACTTAAAAAGAGCTTTATTGGATGGATTTTACCCCTTCGGAGCTCCTGTACCTGCAGCAGATTGTGCGAGTAATGAAGAAGCTCAGTATGAGGAAGGAAAGCGATTTGCTGCAGAAAAGTGTGTTACTGAGCTTAAAGAGCAGATATGTCGGGCTTCTGGGAGTTTTACTAAGGGGAGATTCGGGGAGGATGTTGCTGATTCTTGTGTGCGTTCTTCTGTATTTTCTTCATCTTCTTCTTTTTCATCTTCTTCTTCTTCATCTTCTTCATCTTCTTCATCTTTATCTTCTTCTGCCACGTCTGCTTTTTCTTCTTGTTCCTCTTCTCCCTTTTTTTCCCCTTCTCTCTCTTCTTCCCCTCTCCCCTCCTATTCCTCCTCCCTCCCCTCCCCTTCTCAACCCCCCCCCTCCTCCCAAACACCCGCCTGCACCCCCCCCACAAGAGCCACTCAGACTTGGCAGGTAAACATTGTGGAAGTGGGGTTTTCTCTACCCCCCTTCCCCCCTCCCAATCAATATTCCACTGATGATGCAGCCAAACTTGAGGCAAACTTTCCTGCGCAAAGCCCAAATCTTCACAGAGGTTCCACCTTAGCCCCGTCTTCTACCTCTTCCCACCCCTCAGCAGAATCACGTTTACATCATCTTCTTGATTTTGATGAAATTTGTTACACACTCCTGTCCTATGAAGAAGAGGAGGCAGAGGGATGCTTTTGGCTCGACTCTTCTTCACACAAAAATCATAGGTTCAAAAATGTGTGTGTTAGCGACAAAAATGCATCGAAAGCTGATAGAAACGAGAAGAGCAGAAAGAAAAGTAGATTCTCCTACTTTGGAGGTTGTGGGGGTCCTTTATCTGAGGTTGCTATTCAAGACACACATGGATCTCCAGCGTATGCGTGTGTGTTCCCAAAGAAGCGTTTTTCTTCCGGTTCTGTTGTGAAGACGGCGAAAGCAGCTGGGAGTGAGACTGTTGATGATGACGCTACAATGGTAGCTGCTTCAAGCTCTCAGCCAGTGATCTTCAATCCGAAGAGGCAGGATGGAAGAAGCGATGATATTTTTGAACTCATCAAAGAGCGACTATATGGTAGTGATTCTCATTGGAAGGAGGTAGGTGAATATGTAGAGGGAGTGAAGGAGGAAGGAGGCGAAGAGAATCTACAGAGCGAAGGATTTTCACGGAAGGAAAAGGGTGAAGCTACGAAGTGTTCGGCTTTAACGCATGTTTCTAATGTTTCTAGATGTAATGTGAAGGGAGGATATTATTTTGCTTCTCCTGATGATACTGTAAAGCCTCGTACTCATGGCATTGAAGTTTTGGTACACCCCTCCTTTCCTGAGCAAAAGGCAATTCATCAAGTTTCGGAAGCTACTAGGCCTAATTCTGTTAGTGAGGAGGGAAATTTGTACGAGAAAAGCTCTAGAAATCATCCGTTTATACGCTATTCTTCTTCTTCTGTGAAGATTAAAGTGTATGAAACTCCTTATCAAAGTTTTTGTGACTCTGATAGCGTTGGAAAAGCTTCTAGTGAAGTGGTAGCTTCTTGTTCATCGTCTTCTTCCTCTTGTTCTGCCTCTTCTTCTTTGTTTTTGTCTTCTGCTTCTTTTTCCTCTTCTCAATCTTCCTCTTCTTCTGCCTCTTCTTCTTTGTTTTTGTCTTCTGCTTCTTTTTCCTCTTCTCAATCTTCCTCTTCTTCTGCCTCTTCTTCTTTGTTTTTGTCTTCTGCTTCTTTTTCCTCTTCTCAATCTTCCTCTTGTTCTGCGTCTTGCTCGTCGTCTCTATCTTCTTCTGCTTATATCCCCCCTTCTCCTCACCCACCCTCTTCCTTTGCCTCTCCTTTGAACGCCAGTCTTCCTCTAACATCCTCTAATCAATCTCTCCCACCCTCTAGCTCACTTAACTACACACAATACACTTCTGAGTTCGAAATTTCTTACAGTAGTAGTGCAACTGCTACTTCTACTTACTGTCCTCCTTTTGACTTCAATTTTTACGGCGGCTACGTTGGATATTTTGGCTATGAACTAGGGTCTGATGTTGAACGTAAACTACGCAATCTTCGAGGTCAAGTTGAAGGCCTTTCTGTAATCGGAAAGACGAAAAACACGCCATTGCAGTATCAAGAATCTTCAAAATCCTCTTATTGGAATTGCAGAAGGCGATCTTCAATGTCTTATTCTTTGGAAGAATCTTCACGCGAAGTTATCCTTGATGATGGCAGTTATGAGAATGAAGATAACGTAAATGGAGAAGAAGGTGAGAAGCCTAGGTTCTGAAGCTGTTTCTTCCTACTCTATGTACCCTACTTTGTGTTCTTCATCTTCTTCATCTTCTTCATATTTATCTTCATCTTTTTCTTATTCTTCATCTTCTTCATATTTATCTTCATCTTCTTCTTATTCTTCATCTTCTTCATATTTATCTTCATCCCCTTCGTATTTATCTTCATCTTCTTCATCCCCTTCATATTTATCTTTATCTTCTTCTTCTTCATCTTCTTCATATTTATCTTCATCTTCTTCATCTTCTTCATATTTATCTTCATCTTTTTCTTATTCTTCATTTTCTTCATATTTATCTTCATCTTCTTCATCTTCTTCATCTTCTTCATATTTATCTTCATCTTCTTCATCTTCTTCATCTTCTTCATCTTCTTCTTCTTCATCTTCTTCATCTTCTTCATCATCTTCATCTTCTTCTTCATCTTCTTCATCTTCTTCTTTTCCCTCTTTCCCTCCTTCTGCAGTTTCCAATGGAGTGTGTGTGTGCAATGAAGAAAAATACGCCCAAAAATCCGAGTTTTTGGAGAATTCTTGTTCATATCCTCATGCTTTGTGGATATTTGCTGACCGATTTGTGGTGTTTGATCACGAGAAAGAGCTCGTGTACTTGGTTTCGCTCGTTCCTGGAAATGAAGATGCGATGTATGGAAGAGAAGAGCAGGTAACGGTTTGTGTTGGTGTGCGTGATGATGCTGTGAGCGTTTTGGTAGTGGCTTTTATCTTGCGAAACTTATCGGAAGCCTTTCGCATACGTTTTAGCACGCACGTGTGTGTGGCACATACGTTTCCCTGTGTGTGTTCATATTTTCATGTTTTTCCTGCCTTTTGAGTCGTCTTCAACAGCATTCTTCACTCTACACCTTGTCATTTGCCTCTGGTTTCTCTGCTTTTGTGTGAATGTGTTTGTTTGTGTGTTTCTGCCTCTACCTGCACTTTCTCACTATTCTACTGTTTCTTTGCTTTGTGGGTGTGTGTTACTGCCCATGCCTCTACCTTGTCGCTGCTCGACTATGTGTGCTTGCCTTCAATCTCTTTGGTGGTTATGAGTATCCCAGCTGCTGCTTGGCTAGCAGTACACGACGAATCTCTGCTTAGTGTGTGTATCCTCTGCTTGCTTCTCGCTTTGAGCTTCTGCAACTTCTTCACACAATGAGAAATCCGTTGTTTCTGCAGATTCTTTTTGAGGAAAACGAGCATCTTAGCACACACATACACTTGAAGAAGTATGAAGAAGAACACAGTCGCTTCAAGCGTTTCAAGGAAGCTGTGCAACGGGCTCAGAATCAGTGGGAGCAAGAGATGTTGATAAGGATAGGAGAAAGCCTCAGAAAAACAGCAAAAAAAGCATATTGCGTAGATTTCGCTGTTTTGCCAGCTTCTTCACCTTTACATGGAGGTGAGGGTGAAGGGCGTAGAAGCAGCTGCAAGGAAAAGCCTGTTTTTCAGGAGTTTTTGGGTGAAGACGAAGGTGTTGGCTGTTATGGGCAATCAGGCAAGTGTGTGTAAGAGGGGAGAGAAAAGCAGGCTTTTGGGAAGGGATGAGGATTTTTTGCAGGGGTTTATGTTGGTGTGTGTGGGGATGTGTGTGAGAGTGCGTGTTGGAGGGCTTCCTCTTCTCCCTCTTCTCCCTCTTTTCTGTCTCCTTCTCCTTCCTATATCCCTCCTACCTCCCCCCCACCGCTCCGTCTTTCAAGAATCTACACACACCACATTCATCTTGAAGATATCCACCAACCTGCAGCTGATTCTTCACTCTCTTCTCCCTCTTCTTCTTCTTCTTCTCCGTGCGCTTCTTCTCCCTGCGCTTCTTCTCTCTGCGCTTCTTCTCCCTGCGCTTCTTCTCCCTCTCTTCACAAAGTTTGTTCAACTGTGTGTGTTCGCTCTCTTCAGTCCTCAAAAACCCAAAAATGATGAGCTCATCGCAGAAAAGGGAGTTTTGGCCCGAAAAAAGGCCTCCAACATTATCAGTTTGTAAAAATCCGTCGAAATCTTCTCGTTTTTCCTCTTCTTCTCTTGTCTTCACTCCCGATCGCCCAAAAGAGCGTTATGACAGCGATATCGCACACATAATGCAGTGCATAAGTAAAGGAGAAAGCTATGAGGTGTGTTTAACGAATCAGCTGGAATGTGAAGATCTCTGTGAGGAGTTGAGCCCCATTCCTCATATTCTCTATCGCTGCATCAGAGAAACTAATCCTGCGCCTTTTTCTGCGTATCTTCGGTGAGAAAGAGATCGTGAAAGATGCTGATTTGGGGAATTTGTGCTGTTTCTCTTCTTCATTAGTTTTCCACTGCGTTTTATTGTATTTCTTGCTGCATTTCATCCTTTTCTTTGCTGATTTTGCTCTTTTTTGCGTATTTCTTGCTGCGTTTCATCCTTTTCGTTGCTGATTTTGCTCTTTTTTGCGTATTTCTTGCTGCATTTCATCCTTTTCTTTGTTGATTTTGCTCTTTTTTGCGTATTTCTTGCTGCATTTCATCCTTTTC
>JADHZB010001916.1:0-102351 GCA_015657535.1 Nephromyces sp. MM_2019
GTTTAGGGTTTAGGGTTTAGGGTTTAGGGTTTAGGGTTTAGGGTTTAGGGTTTAGGGTTTAGGGTTTAGGGTTTAGGGTTTAGGATTTAGGGTTTTGCAATTCGATATGACCTTAGAAAGCACCGTTTTTGCTCTTTTTGTTTTTGAATTTAAGCTCACTTTAGAGATTCCTAAGGCCTCGTAACGAGAGTGTAATCTGAAGCTTTTAAGTAGATATCTTTTGAAATTTATATTTCTTACGTTTCTGAGCTCATTTTGGAATTTGCTTTTCTTTCTTCTCGGTTCAACTATTTATGTCTTTTTTTGAAGTAATTGTTGTGTGCCAGTGTCAAGCTTAGGCTGCTAGCATGGATTCTGTTGCCTTCCTTGCTCCAATTCAGCTCAATATCTAAGTACTTTCACCTTTCAAGCTCTTCAAATTTTTTGTGGCGTATCGCAGATATTTCATGAATTTACTGTTAAAAATTTATTTTTTGATACGCAATACCAAAGAACCAAAGTTAGCTTCAATATATTATTCTGGTATGATTACTTTTGCTAGCAAAAGCGGAGTTTCTATAGAGTTTATGATATAAAAGCCTCCCCTTGTGTGTTCATTTGAATATCTTTATGCTTTTTGAGGAAACTTAACAGCGCATTGTTTCTCAAGAATGCTTTAGTAGTTTTTTTTTTCTCTCTCTTTCTCTTGCTAATTTTGTTATTCCGCTGTTTTCTTTGTCTCTTCACTCCCTCATTAGTGGATCCTTTTTTTTCTCTCTCTCTTTTCTAGTAAAATTTAACCCTGCTTCATTCCCAATAGTTTTTGTGCTCTCTATTATTCATTTGTTTGAATTTACTACTGCTCAGGTTTATACATCTTTGGTAGATGGTCATTGTTCAACAACTGCTTTGAGCTTTCGCCGGTAATGAATCGACTTTCTCAAAGGCCTATTCAGCTCGCCTTGGTAATGAATGAAGACTACCATTCATACCGAGAGGTGAGTGTTTTTTTGTGTGTGTTTTGACGCGTGAAAATGATTGTGTAGCTGTTAAAGAGACGCAGAATCACCCTCATTACTGGCTTTATTTTCTTCCACTAGAATCAAGTTGGCTATGCTTCGCGTTACTAGCTCTATTAGCGTACTACCTAGTATGTCTGAATGTGGCTGGCAACTGTGCGTAGGTTGACTTTTGCGTACTTTGGTTTTATGGTTTCTGTTACTAATTCAGAGGGGAAGCAGCGTATTCGACATCTCCATTTCGCATAGAGATTCTTCATTTTATTCCTGGTTTTTTTTAGGGTTTATACTAAACATTTCCCTTTTGTAATTTGCCTTTTTTTGGTTTAGAGCTACGTTTCCTACCTATAAAGCAGCATGATATATTTTTGCTATAATAGTCGCATTCTTTCTGCTGCCAATTTCTTCATTATGAGATCTACCTCTTGATATTTTGGGATTTACTTGTTTCTAGTAAATTATCTGGGTATCTTGTATTTCATTCTCATGCGCTGTATTGCAGAAATAGAGCCTTTTGTCTTCAATGACCATGTAAGGGCATTATTTGCTGTGAGGTTCCTTACGAGTTACTATTCTTAAATAGATTGCTTTTAATTGATTATAAGAAGTGCGTTTTTTTATTGAGAAGATACATTTCGTTCACTGCATGAATCATTGCCTAGACAATAGTGATATTCCATGGTTGTTTCCTTAGAAGTAAAATAGCTCTGATAGGAGCTACTTCATTTACCATAGAGAAGTGCACTCCTTGATGAACTGGTACCAGTAGGTACCAGTTTTGCAGCTATTCAAAAAAGTCTATTTTCAAAGAAAATCTCTAGCGTCTCCTATTTTATTCTATATGGTTATTCCTCTTGTTGGCTCCACTATCACTATTTCAGTCAGGAGCTCTCGCTTCTCCCCATTTCGTAAATGATGTTTCGGAAATGTTTGAGATCGTGCAATCAAAAGCCCAAGAGGTTGTACAGCAGCTGCGCAACAAATTGAAAGGAAGAGCATCTTCATCTAGAGCCGAAAGCGGTGCAGAATATGCTCCCCCCACTAATGGTGATACTTTAGGTTTGAATTTCTCCAATGATAGAACTGCCAGAAATTATACAGTTCGGGGAGTAGTAGATTCACAATCTTCCTCGAAAAATTTGACCACAGCTCCTATACCTCCCCCCCCCCCCGAATTCTCAATGTTGGTAGCAATAAAAAAGGTGAGATACCGCAGGTTCCTGAGCCAAAATCATGCACTAGCCGAGGTCTCTCTCCGGGAAGCTCAAATATGGAAACTTTGGGGTCCGCAGATGTACCTCCACAATTTTCTGGTCATATGCAGCAAATGGTGCCACCTAGTCCACTCACTTCAGGTAGGCGAGAAAGCACTGGTCAAGCTTCGCATATTATGCAGTCACAACCTTCCCCTCCCTCATTTCATAGCACTTTTACAAAAGCATCATTTCCCCCTTTTCCCCCGACTGTTTCTCCCCGTGGACCACAATCAGCGTTACCCATAAACCGTTTGCCTCTTCCCCCAAATTCTGGTCAACTTACTCCAAGAAGCCCCCCTCCTGATGGGAGACTACTATTGAGCCCTCCACAAGGCTTGAACCAAAACCTTCCTGGCAACTACACACAAAACATCATGAATCAGCGAGAGTTAGGCTATCATCGAACTTCAAATCCACCAAGCAATCAGTACAGCCCTACGGGTCTACTGGGAACTCCCCCCTTTCAGCTCCCCACCGGAGCTTTGGGTTTCTTCAATCCTCGACCTATGCCAATGCCATCGGACCCTAACACCGTGAGAGGAAGATATTCTAAGTCACAACAGACTGGCCATAAGAATGGAGGAGCTTTGCCATAAAGCGGTTATGATGCCTGATAAAGGAGGCCAGAGCGATTATTTATATGTTACCTTGCAAGTGAGCAGTTTGCAACTTATAACTATGAATGAACCTTGTTTTTGCTATAAAAGAAGTGTGATGATTTGCTCTAAAGGGTTGAGTAAAAAGTTGTTTCTATATTGTGTTTGGATCAATATTACTCCTTGTGACCAAACGCACTCTCACGGAGAACCTCTCAGTTTGTAGAGCACACGCCCGTATATTGCTGTAGGACAGATTTTACTAGTTTTGTTTGAAACCTAGTGACTGGACTTTAAAATGAAAACGAATACGTCGCTTGATTTTAAGTATGCAGCCACCCTAGAGCAGTCGTAGTAGTTGTAAAACTTTTAGCAGCAGCTCACATTTGCTCATGTGTTTAACTTTTGGCTATGTTAATTGCTTTTGATAAGTTTCATATAAATGAAGGTATGACGGTTGCTCAGGGTTCTACTTGAAGGTATCTTTTGCGCAGAATTTTGATTTCCCTTGCAACGTGTTGATAAATTGCGTTCGGGGGGGGAAAGGAAGCGAGCCTGCAATGGACTATCGCATTGATTATTGAAATTTTGTAACTTGCAATTAAGGTATATAATGCTACAGCACACGCGTGAGTTACAATCAAAGCGGAGCATACTACCTAGATCTAGTCCCACAAAAAAGCCAAATTTTTTCATGCCAGAATTCTGCGGCTGGTTATTAGGGGCGCGATGTGTATCTAAGTATATGAGCCTGGTATACAAAAGTGAAACAACTTTTCAGAAAAAATCTGCTTCCAAGGGTTGATTTATTAAAAAAACCTGATAGCACCATGGCCCTATGTTATATCTAAGATGAGAATAGTTTGTATCGAACCTGAGCAACTGTAATGCGTAACAGCAGTATAAGAAGCTGATACCTGTGAGTGAAGGTGCAATCATAGATAGCGTGTGGTTATGGGTATGAAATTAGGCTTTAAGCCGCTCTTATGAGATATCCACGTTAGTTCAAAGCTTATGCTATGGTTTGTCATCGAGTAGCGAAATTTTCAAAGGTACATAGCTAGTTCAAGTAATACAAGCAAGACTTCTTAGAGTAAACTTATAATTTATTAGAGATAGCGTGGGCTGGGTGTGTGTCGCGACCAATAGCCCGAATTTTGATCGTGCTGCTCTGACTGCTGGTTCAGAAGTAAAAACTCTTGGCTGATTGCAAAAAGAAGTTGCTCATTTTCTACCTATTGTTTTATAGAAAATTGTACAGTCCGAAGTAGATCCTGCGATCTCTTTCTAGTTTGCTAGCCTACAGGGTGTGAACATGCGTATAGCAGCAGTACCAATTCGAACAAAATGGGTAGTTTAGTTGCCAAGCCTTTTTACTCATACTTCTCTCAGTATGGTCGTCGCTCAAATCGATATTAAGTTCAGACAATGGCGGATTTCATTGCTAGAAATTACTGGTAATACGCGACGATAATTCGGAAACACCTCGCGGTATCATTGCGCATTGCCCCTCTGATAAATCAAAAACTAACTCGTTGAGATACTGCGCTTCTATAGGACTTTGCAAATGAAATTTTGCACTTAATTTTTCATCGGAAAGCTCTTATCGTAGTACCACTGTAGTAAAACTGCTTTAAGCTTTCTTCTTCCGAAAGGGCTGGATAAAGGCAACTTTTCGCATGAAAGCAGCGACGAAGCGGCAAAGAGTAAGAATTATGAGTAAGGAATATGCGCGAAATAGTACTAACGGCATCGCACACAGCACAAATCGATACTTCCGGAAAGCCCTGGGAAAATAAAAATTTTTCATCGTGGTTTACATGAGAAATGTGCGCAGAGAGTTGTTTAAGCCTTCTTTAGAAGCTCTAAGAATATGGTAAATGCTACGCTGCTAATGGGTGCGGGTGGTAAGGTAAAGTTTCGACAGACTAGCATTGTCATCCTTTGATCGAAGCTAGCTAGCAGTGCATTTAAGGTGCCCAGCTTCCGGAGAAGAAAGCATGCTACAGTACCCTGAGAAGAAAAATACTCTACTGACAAGTGAAGGCTACCTCCCCTCAATCCATTTCAGTTATAGATCGATAAGCGTTATGGTATTATGCTTTCAAGCTCATGTAGTTATCCCTAAAATCTTGCATGACTCCTGGCCTGGTGAAGTCTATTGAAAGGTATGATGATATTTTTTCCTTGTCTTGCTCTCTCTTTGAGCACACTTTTACGGGATTACCCTTGTGTGAAACTTCTTCTTTAGTTTCAATAGCTTTTTCACGCTGAGCTATGCTATTTAGCCAAGATATAGTTATAAGATGAGCTAGCAAGGACTCGGATAGCATGCCTGGGGAAGCAGTATGCCGGTTAAGATTGGGTAGGACCTGAAATTAGTGGATTACCAAGGAGAAACTTTAGACTCATACGCTTTTATATCAGCAAAAAATAAGCTTGAGCAATGGTTTCAAAAGGTATTTAAGGAGTATAGGGGCATGCAAGGGTGGGTAAGCACCAAAAAAATAAGCAGGTGACAAAGAGAAAGACTTGAATAATTCACTGCATGACCTATGTTCATCGTAAGGAAGCTAACTCCGACACTATTACATACTCTAATCCTCAAATTACAGTGATGTTGTACCCCTAGAAGTGCCAACCTAAACATAAAATTCGTATTGCAGCATTGGTTAGAACACGCAGCAAAATACAGCAAAGGAAACACCCATTATAGGCTGAAATTCTCAGATACTTGTATGTGATTCCCATGATTTTAGAAAAGAAACTTCGAAAATTTTGAATTCAACCAGGATAAGCTGAAATCACGAGCACACACGCGCCATTTTTCCGAGTGATTTGAATTCAGTGAGCCCGTATTTTTCACGAGTTTGAGGGTTCTTCCAGAAAGAATCGAACAACTAGTCATATGTCTAACCATTGTCTCAGCAAAATGAATGCAATAAACTTTCCGTTAAGTCTCCTAAACCTGGATTACCGCATATTGAATTTTAATCTATAGGAAGACTGAAATTTGCACAAAAAAGATAGCATACTCAATCTGCAGGCTCTTCAGTTTGCAGAAGAAACGAAATTTATGCATGAAAGGTGCAGTTCTAACCTGATAGAGGATAGGGCAGAATAAAAGGGTCCTCTTTGCAGGAGAAAACTTGAAGAACTCATCGATAGTCTTCTCATGAATTTTCCAAATAGCTGAAGGATCATCTGGGTTGAATTCCTGCGAGTTTAGCTAAGCAGCAGTAAAAGCAGATATATATTTTTTTTTATATGAAAGAAAAAAATTATGTTAAAATCGTAATTTTTCCATAGCAATCAAGTTATCTTTACCTTGGCACTACCACACACTTTTTTCACGAAGCCAATATATTTGATAGGAAGACAGTAGCAGCATCCGGTACAAACTAATGCCATACTTTCAACCAAGCATACTACATGTGTAGATTTAAGGGGAATAAAACTGGGATAGCGAAGAAAGTTCTTAAGAAACTCAAAAAATCCAATGAGAAACAAAAATTAAAAATACATCAAAAATAAAAACTTAGAAGCTTAAAATGTAAGAAGCTACCAAATTCTCTTCATACATAAAGAACTCTGAAGACTGCTTTAGTTGCCTAGTATATTTTTATAACAAAAGAAATTGATAGTAAGGCTAAACCCATGGTAAAAGTAAGAGATAATCTTCAAATATTTCTTCTGAAGGCTGGAAATATAGCCAGCACTAGCTTTAGTACTGGTGAAATGCCTCCCTCCTCATAAATTTTCAGAAAAAAAAGTCTTTAAATGAGGAAGTTTGAAAATTCTCAACATGAAACCAATTTTGAAGAAAAAATGAAAATTTCCTAAGCAATCTCTTTTTAATTACAGGATGACACTAATATGCATGGGAATTTATGCTTAACTAATGAGATACTAGGTCTGTGGCCCACCCTTAGTTAAATGGCATTTAATATAGCGACGAATTCTGCTTCAACTTACAAAAAAGAACAGGCTCTCCACCGAAATACCTGCAATTTTTTCTAGTTTTTTATATAAAAAAGGCTAGGCCAGTGCAATGATTTAGTACTTTCTTCGATGTATAGAGGCCATAAAATAAAAACTGGAAACCATTTGCAACTAATAACTGGAAGAGCTTGACCAACCTAAATCTAATAAAGTCTAGTTGAGACAAATTAGGGGACGCAAAAAACTATTTTACTTAATATAGATACTGTGAACTACTGTTACGACTTTCCATCCATTTCCAATGAGAATTTTATAGTTTCTTCAAAGTCATCCAATGATGTCTCTATTTAAAAACTTTTTAAAGTCTTAATATCTTGATTGCTGCGCTGTGATATTCCATGATATACTTCTTCATCAAAAATGAACAAAATACCCTTATCGTAAAAAATAATGACAATGTTAAGATTTTACCTGGGCAATAGCAAGCTTCATGGAGAGAAGATCAAGGTATAACTTGGCATCATGTTATATAGCGCTGTTTGCTACTTAATGAAGTATAGGTGAACATGCAAGCGTATGAGGCATTTTTCAGCAGCAAGAAAACCTCAAAAAATGGGCAGCAGCCTAATCAAAATCGCTAAGCTGCCACGGTTAAACGGTGAATTCACACATTAATCTCACCATGAGGTCTATAGCATAATGAGGCATCCAATGGAAGATTGAATCGTAAACGGATAAACCTAAAAGTTCCATATATATTCTAAGAGTATAGTAACTAGATAAGGGCTATTGGCATACATTATGCCACAGATGATGCAGTAGCCTGAACAAAAACTAGGAAATACAACCAATCAGATGAAAGGATATATCCAAGTGATTTTTTGATTCAAAACACTAAGACAAGTACACGAAAAAAATATAAACTACACACCAAAGAAAACCCTCATTAATTTTTCTTAACAGTAGAGTAAGGAAGATCAAGGAAAGAGCTTGCATTTCACTACTCAGCATCATAAAAGATACCATGAAAAAGTTTGCAATTCTAACTTTCCCTATAAAAAATATCAAAATATATATTCTTCAAACTATACACCCTAAACGATAAGCTCCAAACCCCAAACGCCAAACTATAAAAACCCTAAACCCTACACCACAAACCGTAAACCCCAAACGCCGAACCACAAACCCTAAACCCTAAACCTGAAACCCTAAATCCGACCCATTTCCGACTAAGAGATGAAATAGCTTGATTAGAGTATATTATTCCATATAATACATACTCTCTAAGCAGCAAATCAAAAAAAAAATTAGCGTTTTTTCATAGCCTAAATAGTGAAATATTAACTGAAAACGTAATACATGCGCAAAGAATATTATGAACAAAAAATAAAGACTTCCCCGGCAATTTTAGAATGCAAAATAAAGTTGGTGCGATGAAAAAATATACTTTGAAATTGTAAAGAAATCCTTCTTTCAAAGAAGAAAAATGATTAACTCAATAAAATTTAAAGAGTAAACACGCTAGAAAAATAATTTGCGAGGTTGCCTTTAATCTGAAGCAGCAACTCACAGAAAATGATGAAATAATGCCTAAAAAGCTCCATTAATAAAGCAAGACACTCAATCCAAAGAATCCTTCAAAATTCTGATTGGTGAAAAATATGATAATGGACTCTATCGCCTTTTCAGGATAATATTCATACGGTAAATCCGGGAATAATCGCTAGAAACAAGGCCTGTAGTATCACGTTCAGCTTCCTCCCAAATACAAAACTAGCAACAAATATTCTAAAGCAACCGACAGAACATATTATCAACAAGAAGCCATCCAAGCGTTTTATCAAAAGTAAGCACACACACACATTTTGTTCCAACAAAGAATAGCATGCGAATATACTAAACGATTTGAAATCCTGATGAATCCTCCTATTTAGCTAAAAAAATTCAAAATCTCGCCTGTACAATACGACTTACTATTTTGATTAATAAACGAGTCAAGAATATCCAAAGATAGATCATAGCGACTTCCAGTGTTTATTATATTCTGTTGTGCTATCAAGACAGCAAAAAAACAACAGAGAGAGTCTTCACTGCTTCATCATAAAGAGGTCAAAGAAGAGAGTATATTTTGATAGTGAAATTCAAATTTAAGTGACTAACTAGTGTCTAGGCGTGGCAGATTCAAGAAAAATAAAGAAAAAATACGGATTTTATCTAAAAATAGGGGCAGCTAACCGGATGAATTGATTAGAAGTATAGCGTATACGCAAGAAGGGGGGGAAGTAGAAACAAAAATATTATTGCACATCAATAGAACACCCGTTAGCGAGCCAAAATGCAATAAAACAAGTAGATATTACGCGAAGTATCAAAAGATATAGGATGATAGAAAATTCAAAGAAGTTAATTTTGAAAAAAATTCAATTTAAATTCAATGAAAAAAATGCTTTTCCTTCGAGTTTAAACAGCGATTATACCTAGCATATAAGCTGCGTTGAAAAGGAAAGCAAACTTGAAGATTTTGGGCGTACAAGGTTCTATATAAAAGACTAGAATTTGCAAAAAAATTAAGCAGTAGCCGCTTTTTTTTTTGACAAAACTGAGTATGATGACCAACCCAAATATCTAAGCGTCGAAGGATGTAGAGCGACATATTCCATCAAGACTGGTGGGACCTCAAAGAAAGTACGATTATTCTTATTGAAATAAATTTCAAAATCTCGAGTTTCAGCTCGTAAAGGAGCTTCACTACAGATATTCTGCTGCAAAAGGTGACCAGAAATGCCGAAAAATCTCATTCTTAAAATGATGGAACTAAAAATAATATCCATAAAATGCAATTTTATTCTAATATAAAATGGCACGGACGGGAATCGAAACCGTGACCATTGCCTGCGGCATAAAAATTGAGCATAGCGTCAAAATTATATATCGTCTTGACTACCGCCTGGAAAAAGAACCTGCTGATTTAAAGGTCTTATTGCATCGTAGCTTCCATGGGAGTAATCTACGTTAATTCGCCATTAAAATTGCTACTTCGGCATGGTATGAAAATATATTTATAACTACCAGAATTTAACAGTAAAAAGGATGCTTTAAAATCTGGAATATCGATTAAGGATATTGTTGCTTACAAAGAAAATTCGCAACTGCAACGAATTAATACAAGCAGTGAGAGAAGACAGGCAGATTCAATTCAGGAAAGCATTAAAATTAAATCACCTATAAAAGCAAAGAAACTCTTTTGTAGAAAAGATGAAAAGTACTAAAAGAAAAAGACTCTTGATATCACAAAAAAAAGTGTACATACCGTAGCCCTATTAATAACTATAATAGCATATTTACCCATTTTAAATACGAATTAAAGTTTCTGCTGTAGAAACTATGTATTCAAATAGAAGATAAACCTTAAAAATTCATAAAAAATGTTATTTTTAAAAGTAAATCATATGATGACAGTTCAAAGAACTTTGAAGAGCCATAGAGCAGCAGATTTTCAGCTCAAATATATAAAGATATTGAGCTAAATGCCAGATATGAGTACCCATGCGTGTCAAGGATTTGAACACAGCATGCAAAAAAACACACACCGAATTTATCTACCAAAAAACCAACAGGTGCCATCAAAACATCACCACCCTCAACATAAAATTAAAGCACTCAAAGTGATGCTACAAAAAAATAGGAATCATGAGAGCTAGATACTATACTATCTAGCTGGAGATAAAAGCAAGAGAATTGCAAAAAAAATAATTAAAGTGATGTCCTTCGAGTATTAAATGGATTGCAAAATCTTCAAAATTAACACACACGACAGCTTCATCAAGGCTCAACAAGCCTACTCATTGAAAAAAATAGAATCTGCATATCAAGAGAAACCGGAATCAACACAAGGAAAGCAAACTACTTTGAGATTCAAACAGTACCACTACTTCCTTGCGGCACAAGCAAGGCTAATTCGCACATACGAATATTCATCATAAAAATCTTAATCTCAATAAGGCGATACCTCCATAAAAATGGATTTTTTAACCACTCAAGAGCTGCGTGGGAGAACTGGAATCTAATCTAGTCAAAATCGAATATTTAACTAAAGTAACTTGAAGTAAAAAATTTTCCTCAGAAAAAGAAAAAGGATCATATCCAGGCTCTGTAGTAGGGACTTATACTCATACCAAATGATAAATTCGACAGTTTTTTCAATGAAAACATAATAATCAGGTAAATATAGTGCCTATCAAACTTTGAAAAAAAAATTTCTTGTGTGTGCACAGAAGCTTTTAATGGATTACAACCGGCAAAATTCCAAAGTCTTTCAACAAAAATTAACAGAGAAGAGATATTTTCAATCCACATCCACATCATGTAGCCCTACTGAGAAAGCGTGCTTGAGCATAGTCAGGACATATACCCTGAGCTAAAGTACGCAAGGTCACAAAAATGCAGCCTAAAAATGCATTTAAGGGTATAAACACACGCTTCTTATGCAAAGGTTCGAAAGCAAGTTAAAACGACACAGACACACACACACACACACACCACTTCTAAAGGTAAACAGAAACCACAATTATCAGAAGTTCATACGGGATAACTTCTGATAACACTTTGGAGCATCTTGAAAAAAATTAGTAAGATGCCATATTATGTCGCAATATCATTTACCTGGGAGAAGATGAGATGCATAGCGTGGCCCAGCTCATGGAAAATAAGCTTGAGGCACTCCGGTAGGTCATCAAAAGCAGCACTTTTCATCATAAAGCGAGAATCCGGCGCAGATATGCCGAGATTCACAAATACCTGATTCCTGAAGAAGAAGAAGAAGAAGTCAAAACTTTGTGGGTAAAAACTCCAAAATATATCAAATGGTAGTTTCTGGAAGAATTTAAGCTTTTTTAAATAAAATAGGTGGGGCGGACTTTAAAGAAGGATAAACATAGCAAAGTCAGCTGATACTGTATAGAAAAAAATATGAACTAGCATGAATATATATTAAGCCGTATCAACCCTTAGAAAAGTCTTTTCTTCATCACAAAAAGAGCTACTGGAAGAGGCGAAACACAGCCAAAACCTACCATAATGATACTCACTGCGAAAAATGGAAATTGACCCCCGAAAATTCATCTTCTTCAACAATTTAAAAAAATAACTAATTTCGAGCAATAAGTGAAGATTTTAAGGAAAAATCTTCAAAACTTAACTGCCAAAAAATTCTGTATGAAAGGTAACAAGATATGCACTATAAAGAAGCAGAGACACAGCACAAATTTTAAAGCTCAAAAGAAAAAGCATAGGATGGAGCCAAGCAACTGCTTATATAAAAAGGTAAAACACACACAATTTTTGGCATAAAATCAAAATAATATTCTTTAGATAAAGGTCTATGCTCTTTAGTTGAAAATTGAACAAACCACTTATTTTAACAGTAAAAAACACGAAGAAGATCCTCAAAAACTTGCTTGTATAACAAGCATATACATATTGCCATCACTCAAAACAGGTGTTAATCCAAGAGCACCGTATGTAAGTGTGCGTGTTTGTTTCTGCGTGTGTGCGTGTTTGTTTCTGCGTGTGTGCGTGTTTGTTTCTGCGTGTGTGCGTGTTTGTTTCTGCGTGTGTGCGTGTTTGTTTCTGCGTGTGTGCGTGTTTGTTTCTGCGTGTGTTTCTGCATGTATGTTACTGTGAGTTCCTGTGTGTGCATCAATGCACCCCTTGAGAGCCCATATATATTTCTCAAAAGTACAATTCATAATATGCTGAACGGAGCGTCAAAAATAGATTAAGCAACCATAGCTATGAGAAAAGACATGATGGAAGCTAATGAAACAGCCAGAGAGAATAAATGTATATTCGTAAATAAAGAAGCGACTTTCAAAAAGCTTTCCGTACTCCTAGGAGAGCAAAGTCCGTACCTTAGATAAAGCCTAGTTTACGCTAAAGTGAGCGAGACGATATACTTCAACGCTGTATCGTGTCAATTAGCTAAGAAAAAGAAAGCTTTCAAAGCTAAGAAAAGGCAGCATGATAGTTACATCTATACATATAGCGTACCTCTCAATAGAAGTGCAAAAAGGCTGAGTAGACTCCATTTCATTGTTTGCCCAAATGTTTAGAAATATCGTTCCAATCATTTCTCTAAGCGGAAAGAAGGTCAAGAGCTCAAAGCTCCGTTAAAAAGCCCGAAGTTCACAGTAGTTAAAAGGAGAATACACGAAAGTAACTACTTAAAGACTATGCCTGTGATCAAGCTAGGAGTAAACGATAATCCAAGCAATACCCTATTGTGTGTTCTTAATCAAAACACAAAGCTTTTCTAGTTGGAAATGAATCAAATTAGCCAACTGAGGTTTTTTCAGCTAACACACATATTAATTGAAAGAGCAAAGGGCATCGTGAAACAATCAAAAAATGGAAAGAAAATGTGCAAAGTATAGCAAAATTCCTAGGAAAAGCTCACGAGTAAGCCATGCCGTATAAATCTCCATACTTGCTTCTTTTTTCTAATACATCCAACGCAATCGGTAAGCCAGAAAAATCTTCATCGCAGATACTGGAAACTTTTCTTTTCTCGTCATCTTCATCAGTCTGAGTAACATCTGCAGTAGCTCCATTTTTCGAGCTACGCCCCCAATCAAAGCTTTTAGAATGGGAAAATCGCAAATTATTCTGAGTTATACTATTTTCTGCTCTAACACGACGTATTTTGGGCCTTTTTTTCAGAGTGAATGATTGGCTAGGAGATGAGACAAAAGCGACATTGAACATCCGACCAAACAAATCCAAGATACTCTTTACAGTAGGCACTACTTCAAAGCTCAGATCTAAGGGAATCGAGCTTATTTTGCCGGTTTTTTCATCCTTCCGACTCGTGTTGAGCTTTAGATCTTCATACTCGTGTCCAAGCAATATTGACTTTTTACTAAAATCCAGAAAATTTAACGAAACCTCCTTTGTTGCAGCGATCTCATCATCACAGTAGGAATCCCCAGTACATTCACTTTCCTGGATATTCCCAGAAGCTTTGCCTTTAGAATAAAGTAAAGAAAATCGCGTTTTCTACGTGTATAATTTTGTCGCGTCAATCTGCTCGATCAATAGATTGCAATCGATCAGATTTTGTCAAGGCAAGCAAAACTAGAGTTATAAAAACTACGAGATACAAAAAATCCTAATTTAGCCCACATTATAGGTATCTCTGGATTACATGCATCAACAGCTAGTTTTGGAATACCTTTTATAATTCGTATATCCCGAAATTTTCGAACTTCTTATCGTGAAAATATAAAGGCTTTGAGAGTTTCAGAGGTTGGAAAGTCTCTAATCTAAGCAGCCCATTCACTGCTTTGCAAGTGAAGCCAGTCAACTGTCCATCCCTTACGGTGGTGAATAAGGTTTGAAGCATATGAAAGAAGCTCCAAACTACCCTGGTGCTATCATTCACGAAGTCGTAAATAAGATGAAACAAAAAACTTTCGTGGTTTGTCATGTTATACAACGAAAATCGAAGCTTAAACTCAAAAATAAAAGGTTTTTCCAAGAAAAAACTGGCGAAAATAGTCGCTTAAAAAGCAGGAAAATAAGAGCACATGCACACACACAATTAAAAGGATTTATAGCAATTTTAATTACTTTTTCTTCTGATTTAAAAGTATAAAAAATATCCTTAATAATATGCCATTTTCCAATCGCAATCGTGAAATTTAACTTGTTGCCTTTTGTGGCTGCTATGCTTAATGAGAGAACTGCCATACTCTTTTCGCTAACAAAATATAATCTGATTTCGAGGCAGGCCTTACATTCGCGTGCCAAAACAGTTTCAGTATCCATTGAAGCACGAAAATAAGGAAGCAGCCTTAAGAGATTCCTTGGAAGGGCTAAACGATCACCAAAACATTTAACTTTATATTTTGTGGCTTTTATTTGAAGAAGAGCAAGCACATCAGGAATGTCGACTATTTTTATGCGTCTATAAACCGCCAACAAGTCACATAGCTCCAAGTTGGTGGCTATACTATTTTCGCTGCGTTTATCATGCCCAGACCGGCATGAGCCATAAGAAGCAGCCATGGCAGCCTCATAAGCCGAGAGAAACGAATTACCCAGCTGAAAAAAAAGAGCAGTTAAATTGTGCTAACACACGTCTCAGTAATTAAACGAAGACTACAAATGATACCCATTTAATCTACTAAAAAATACACTTAAGGACTTATTCAACCTTTTAGTAGATACATACCAACACAAAAATTGCTATACACAAAAATTACTTCAATATAACAAAATTCTTAACTCATACAATCGTCAAAGATTGTTTAAGGAGGTTCTCCACGTTCGCATCAGCCTCTTTGGCTCCATTTACATCTGCTAAATCCGTGAAGACATACTCCGTATAGCTGCTAGACTGATTTAGTATCGCAGTTGCTTTGTTTAGCTTCAGAATTTGCAGTGCTTGCTGATAAGTGCACCACTGCATATTATCTTCAAGATTACTCTGAGAGGTGCTAATACCGGCACGATCACTTTCATGCCGAGAAAATTCGGCAGAAAATTTAGGCTCCCTATTAGAGCCTATGGGTCCAATAAAAAAACCAATTTTATTAGAATATTCTGTGTGAAGATAAATCTCTCTCAAAATAAAAAGAAATCACTAAAACTAAAAGCGAAATGGTAAAAAAACAGAACATATTTGTACACCAAGACAGTAAAAGCTTGCGAAGAATTGCATTCAAAACATTAATGGGAGCGATGAAAAAGGTGATACATAACCAAGGATGAATCAAAACGGCTCACTAATTGCAAAAAGCTGAAGCAGACTAAGGAAGCAGTGCATTCACGCATTGAATGCTTCAGCATCAAAACTAATTCGAAAACGCTAGGAGCATAACAGTAGCAAAAGAATATTACTCCTTGAAAAAAAACTCACACACTTGCACACAATAGCACCTGACATTTTCAATTAATAAAAGGTTATTATTCTTATAAAATACAATATTCCCAGCACAAATATGTGTCTCGCCACCGCTCTACCCCTTCAGAATACTTCTTTGTAAGAGTCGCTCTGCAGCCACACATATATTCTATAGCCCCACATCATTTGCAATTACAGTCCAAGTTCGGTGGCAGAATCATGGAAATAATATGAAATAAGTTGCAAGTAGCGTAATACTTGAGCTCACAGGTGTATAGAGCCTCAAGATACGCCTGGCTACCAAATTGATTGAAAAAGACCCCATGCACACATCTTCTGAACTCCTCGTGACCCACAAGCGACAAAAGCCTATATAACTCTGCAATTGTTACAGAGAGTTCTCTAAAAACAAAAATAATTTAAGGTGAAACCTTCAAATAATATCGAAATATTAAACTGGTGTGTGTGTGTGTGTTAGTTAGTTAGTTAGTTAGTTAATATAAAGAATCCAGTCTATATACAAAGGAATTAGCTTCGAAAATTTGCTATATATGAAGCGCAGAGCAAAATTTTTAATCAATAAAGATCCAGCCTTTAATGCAGGCCAAACTGATGCTTTAGGTTAGCAGTTTTGCTGTGAAAAAAGCTCATCTCGAGAGCTTGTTTGCTTCGTGTGTGTGCAGGATCAGTCTGTGCATGGCATGTTGTTACGAAATCAGCATTCTAAGAGGCTTGAACTTAACTACATAGTTCACAGCATACAACGCTATGTAAGGCCAGTTCCTATCAACTTAGTCACACTACTGCAAACTACTTTTTTTTTCGACGGAAAGCAAAGCTCTTGCTTCGAAAAAAGCTAAAAGTGATGCAAAAAACAAATTTAACATTTTCACTGAAACAAAAATATGTAAAAAGGCCTGGAATTTCTATTCTATTTTGGTAGTTTGCTGAGCGAGAGGAAGTTGGAACACACACTCCGGGCCTTCAAAGTGTGTGTGTGAAGAGAAAAATTCTGATTGAACTGAAGCAGAATGCTTTGGTCAGTTAGCCTTACGCTGGAAAAAAAATTTTGAACACATTGCTGATCCCCCATGAAGATGATTTATTATGCCTTAACGATTAGTTTTATCAACTACGTAAGATATCCGATGCTACGCTAAATATATACTTAATGGCAATATCTGCATACAAAAAAGCCAACTGAGAATTCCCCAAGAAATAGCACTCGATTAACTACGCCCCTTTAGCACACTCAACACCGGCCTCGATGTATGCAAAAGCTACAGTTAATAAAAAGGGGAAAAAGCCTTTCTTTTTTTCCGCTAAAAAAGTATTTAATCTTTGGTTTAGAGGTGTTCTGACTAGGTTACATCGCCTATAAATACATCTACTCGGAGGAGGGCAATGAATGCTTTGATGAGAATGGTTCACTACTACCGATAGCTTAGGCTTAACAGAGCTTGCAGGAAGTGCTCATATTTTTTTACAATAATAATAATAATAACAATAAAACCAATTATTGAGGCTACTCTCTCTAAAAAGATGTTAGGCTCTATGAATCCTGAGTCAACATAATACGCGACTAGATTAACAGATGTTTCATATAACATTGCTGATGCTTTTTTATCAGCTCTATATTTTATAAAAAAACTGCATTGATATAGCCAACCAAATTAGCTAAAAACTACAATTTTGATGACTTAAAATTCAGGAAAGGATATCATTTATGAATGGAATTTCATGTTTAGAAGAAATTTAGCATGTCTTAAAGAAGGAAAATCTCCTACCGAATCAACTGCGTGCTATAATTAGGCGGATTTGAGTAAGAATTATTGTAGTGCTTCTGCGTCTTACAGTATTCAGCACATTTCACCAGTAGTTTGCAAGCTGCACTTAGGTTCCTAGGGCAATAATACGCTTCTAAAAACGTTGTTTTTGGTATAAACAAGTTCCATTTCGAATATAGCGTGAGCTGAAGATCTTCAATATAGCTTTCTTCTGCAAGCTTCCTCTGTTCTAACCGAAACAGCCTGCTTTTATGCTCTTGAAGGAAAAATTGGTATTCCCTTACCGCGCTATTAACATTACCTTTAAAAAGAAAACAGCAAAGGAGCAGGAAGTCCATAATCCCCAAGAGTATAACCACAAAATCTAGATAACTGAAAAAGGGGAAAATTCACTTAATGCTACGTTATATCGGAGGAGGAAGTTGCACCCCTTTTCATGCCTGCGATAGTACTTTCAAGACAAAAATAGAGTACTCAACTAGTTAATAAAATCTTTGCAAATTTGACATAAACAGGAAAAAAAACCTATATGGCATCACAGGTCATCAATAACTAGAAGAACGTAACGCGGAATAAAGGAGCATAAAAAGGCAACGTATAATGCAGCATAAAATTGAGAAACTAGAAAAGCACGGAATGAATCATTCGCATGCATAAAAATAGAAAAAATAAATGTTTTAATCAAATGAAATAGGATAAGTAGGAGACGCTGGGACACATTAAATTTAGAAAGGCTCTGAAGAAGGTCGAAACCTGAGAACCAGCAGAGCATTCAGGCTAAGCTTACGATGAAATTGCAGGGTAGTATTTCTCTAGCAGAGAGTATCAAAAAAATCATACATAAGCACCAATTCCTACTTTCTTTGTGGTGACAGTACCATTTTTTGCCTCCAAAATACAACCATTACCAACAACTTCTCCAATTAATACCTCCAGTAAAACTGCTTTCTACGAAACAATAATCTCATCTAAAGTCTTGTTATTATGCCAACTACAAGCCACATGCGCAAATAACTCCAAAATATATATGTCGCATCAATAACCAGGTAACTCAAACTAGCTATTCGTTAAAAAAAGGTGCGCAGGGAAAATCTCTCATGGACTTCCAATGGGTGAAGAATAGAAGGATGCTAACAATTTTTCTAAGTTGTGAGCTTATCAGCAGTCGTAACTTCCGCAGAAATATCAGCAAAAAGCTCCTTCAAAGTGGCAAAGAAACTCATTTTTCCTTTTTACAATATTAGGAGTCTCAAAATAATGATTTAATCTTCCGCTAAATAAAGAAAGCACTATGAGAAGAAACATAAATTTAAAAGTAAAAACAATAAAAATGTGCAAAATAGCCTACCAACAAAACAAGTTTCAACCCTGGCTGAAATCGCCACCTCACAATCAAAGTGTATATAAAATAGCAGCAATATATACTAGAAAATTCCAGCTTTGTTGTGACTCAAAGTACACTAACTGGCTTGAGCCATACATATTTTGAGCTTGAGAAACAAAATAAGGAAAATCAGATTATGCAAAATATTTTGAGTTTCCTACCATAGAGTAATGTCTCCCTTTTTTCAACGGACTGAAGAACTGAAGAAGATTTTATGAGATTAGCTACTTGAGTATACGAATTATTCAGTAGCCAGTGGCATGATGAAGGGTACAAATATTTCATCACTGATACAATCCAGTATCCTGGTCGGAAAATCGATCCAACGAATAAATAAGGAGTAAATGTGGGAATTCCCACCACAGACAACGCTGCAATCCTGGCGTGAAGCGATTTCTCCTCTTTTATCAGCACCTTATGTAGCCTCAAAGCCTAACAGGCACATTTGGAACAAATGCACTGAAAGCAAAACATTCTCTTTTGTCTATTGTTTTAATGCTAAATTAGCGTACTGCTGAAAAACAATGAATTTTCAAGAGAAAAGCTTCATAATTTGAAACTTCTTATAAGATTTGATGAAAAAACCATCCAGAAAACATCCAAACTATTAGGTTATTGATTTTTCAGGAATGTGTTTTTAATTCAAATCATTCATTTTTATAGAATGAAAAACACCGTGAACACTTAAAAGCTGAGCAATTAGCTGTACTGGCGAGCTCTCAAAGTTCGCATTATATAACTGCGAAATTTCTATATTGATATCTCCTGGCTTGTATAGTTGGAAGTAATAATACACAAGGAGATGATGTGCAACTATACAGAAGATAATCACGATTTAATTTACCACGCCTATATATTCAAGTCATAAACCCATCTCCCTAGATATCTAGGAATTGCGATACACATCGCTGAACAAGGTTTGAACAAGACAAACGCTAATACAAGAAGCATGAAGTGAAAGCTGCACGCCCTATATGAACATAGTGCAAGAGCCAAGGCAATTTTATCTACGCAAGATAATTTACGTATAAATGTAGGATTATTGTTTGTTGTATATCCCAGAGTAATATTTTCATTTAATTAATGGTGCGAAGGGAATGAGTAGGAATTGGAGTATCTTTTTGTGCGTATAAGCAAGCTAGCAGCTGTGATTTACTGAACAAAGTTATAAGCTTAATATGCTAGGCATTCGTTAAAAAAATTTTGACAAAAAAAAGACCCGTTAATCAACTCCAACATGCATAGTACAATCATCCTTTGAATTTACTCGAAGAAGCCTTTGTTTTGTGCATTTTCTTTGAAGTTTAGTAACAGCCAAGGTAGATGCATAGGCGTTTAAAAGGCTCCAAGGGGACTTTAAAAGAGTAGTAATAAAAGGCATCTTCATCTATTATAACTGCAATTATTCCTAAAAATCAATGCGGTGTGAACTCGCGGGAATCTATTGGGCAAGCTTGAATAACGGAACCTGAAAATAAAGCTTTTCACCTATTTTAATTCACGGAGAAGAAACGAAAGGGCCAAAAATTTACACTGTATTTCGGAAAAATATAACGCAATTCCAAAGGTACTAGTATCTGCAAAATCTAGCATCTTAATGTTAGCCCTCTTCACTGAAAAGAAATCTAATCAACGCTAAAAGGCTTGTATATATTACATGAAAATGAATTTTTGTATAAAAGTGCATCATTCAAAAGTTTTTTTATGCAAAATTCTCATTTAGCAAATAATAAAACAGCAATTTACGAAAAAAATACACGATAAAAGGCGAGAAAGAATTATTGCATCATACGAAAGGAAAAGCACATATTCGATTAAACTTATAGCGTAAGAGGTCTCAAGGAGTAACTCAAAAGAAAAAGAACAACGCACATGTTTGTAAAGAGTACCGTCTAATTCAAAATTGGCTATAAAAAAGGGCTTGATAGCCTCTTACGAAAAATCACCAACGCAATCCATAAATGCTACTACAAAATTCTCGCATATGCCAACGAAAAAGAGGTCATCCAATCATATTCTTATGCACATTTATGGCTAATGGGTAGGCATAAGAGTAAGGAAATCAGTCCATATATGCTGCCTGTATAAATAAAAAGCCCTTTAAAATTCAGCAATTTCTGCCAAGATCGGAATAGTGCGACTCCATTAAATCTCCAGCACAGCGAGCATCTCTAATGCAATCCAAAAAGTCCAAGTCGGCAAGATGCTACATAAAGTTCTTTCGGAGCAAACTGGCAAGTCCCTGTAAACTTAGTCCAACGATTTCAAAACTACTAAGCAATAAAAAATGATCTGCTTGCACACAGGTCGGTAGCCTCAAGCAGGAAAAGCATCAGAACTATAAGGCACAACATTAATTGCACACTGAATTCAAGGGGAAGAAAAAAATTATGCCAATGTTGAAGATGTCGAGCAATATAGCACTTCACTCCATAGAAGCTATCCTGGAATAATTGTCTCGTTGATAGGAATAAAAGTTTTTGGTCTTCAAAGTATCCTAGCGCTATATCTCAAGATAGTCACTTACACTAACTTCACGCAAGCAAGAGTATTTTAGCACACAATATAATTCAAGTTCTACTATACCTACCATACCATTATCCTGTTATCCTTCACTGTATAAGTTTGGATATCGTGAAGCCTTTCTATTATATATTGGCATGTGAATGAAGTATTCTCTTTGTGACAAGCCATCCATCCTTGAAGTTCAAGTCAGTATAATAGTTCTATGCATATTCACTGCAATGCAAATTGGATGTAGGAAATTGGAAGTGCCTTGATGCCTTCAACGGAAGTTCCAGGAGGCAGAGGAGCACTTCAGGTTGCGTTAGAGAGCTAAAGCATCTAGGTGACCATTCACCTGAATGCAAGCACTCACGTAAGAGTAACAGATAGCCGTAACCAGAACCAATATGCTAACTCGGCAAAGGCCCAAATAAGCCGGTAAAAAACTTATCGAGAAAATTCCCGTGTTGCATTTTTACAAAAGTTAGCAGGCTGCAAGTGTATCCTGTAACTAAGCAGGTTTGGCATCGCAGGTAAAAAACCAAAATTACATTTGCTTCCAATCAGCTATTAAAGTGAATCTCCAAACGGTAAGGAGAGAAGTCGAATAAAACCTGCGGCGCTGTAACATATTGTGAAATCGCGAACTACTTACATGCTATGGTATCGTAAGCATTGATTAACCTCTACTAATATGGTGTACTCAAGTAAGCGTTCACTTGTGACAAGGAAAAGCTGTTTAAAAATGTCTGGTGCAAACTACTAAACAACACAGAATTAGTAAACCGTACGGGTTCACTCCTGTTCTACACTTTCTGAGATAATGAAGGGGTAACACTCGAGAGTAGCATAAGAAGTAACGAAACCTTCTCATAAGCTTGGCATATAAATGGTGTCGGTGGAATTCAACGATACCAGACGTCATCATCCAGACAGGTGGGTTGCATCACAGACTAGCCACAACAAACTACAAGTACTATACTCAGCTACGCGTTGAGGAGGCTGCGCCACAGTATAAATAGCATTGAAGAGTAGCAGTGATCTTCTCAATCGACTTTTCCTTACCTCCATCGCTTTCCCAAGCAGCTTTTTTGGCAATCCCAATGTAGCAGTTACTTATCTAAAACAATTTTTAGCATTATATAAGAAAATTTCTAAAGCAGCATAACTTCATGGCATGTATTTCCAGCAAATAGATGTGGTTCTCTAAGAAAAGAAAATGGAAACTGGAATCCTTAGGGTCCCGAGAGTTTACAACGCACGTGCAACTTCGTTGATTTGCAAAAGGAGCATACAGCACTCGCAGTGTGAATACAGCAATGGTTGGGTCGAGCTAGCATAATTAAATATTTCGATTTAAGGTATACACAGATTTAAGCGAGAGTACTCCGTGGCAACAGCGGACAGTTCATGAAGCCAAGAATCCTATATTAGCCATACTTTTTTGTGCATGGGCATTTATTAGCACCCTTCAAAATATCCATATACCCACAGATAAAGCCGGTTGCTAGCAATTCAACATCAAAGCAATTCAAAAGCCAAAACCAAACTAGCTAGCTGACGTGTTTCTGAACTTGTATGGCAGTACTTGACACATAGCATGCGCAGAGCAGACATCGCAAAATTAGCATTTTCAATCCCCATTCGAGCTCGCTAAGAAAAGATTCTGAAAACAAATCAATGAAAAAGAAAAGAGTGGGCTGATACGTATCACAGCGGATGAAGTCTAGCACTATTGCTTAGATCCACTCCAGAGGTGTCATGGCTTTTCACATTGTCTACTGCATGAAAAGATGGAGGTCCACCTCTAAGAAGTTAGAAAAGATTAGCTTATTTATACTTTTTTTTGCAAAACTCGAGCCAGAACAAAAGATATCTCACTGCTGCCTTGATTTTGAAGCCATAATAAGCAAGCGGGAAAAAATGTTCACAACAACTTCCCATCGCGTCTAACTCACTCTTGACTCTTATGCGCCGACAGTTCAAAGTTTAAGTTGTTGCATTGGTCATATTAGTTGGCAACAGGATAACAAAGATTCACATAGAACATTTCTGATCAAAAATTTGCTGGTAGGCAACCATGCATATAGTATTTCACGGTGCACAGGATAAGCTACCTGAAAGTCCTAATGCACTGAGAGCAACCTAAGGATATACAGACATTGCTGACACAGATTCTTTTTATCCTTTAGCATAAAAGGCATTCTATTACAGTTTCCTCGCTATGGCGTGCTACTGCAATTTTTATACTTGCACGCACTCACCAGTAGTCTTTGAAATTATCGAATCAGGTAGCGTCTTCATTTAAAACTTTCTGAGTCTTAACCATATAAAAAGCCCTCTAAATATAACTTAATGACACATACTAGCCTCCAACCCTTCTTTTCTGCATGAGCCGAGCAGGTCTGCATATCCATCAATATATCGTGTCGCTAACGCAAGTGAAAACGAGTAGTACACTCAAGGGATGACCTACGCGCGTACCGGTGAAGCATGCTTTGCCATTGAAAATATACAAACTAGATAGCAGTGGCCCGCACCTTATTTTTTGCACATGATTATTTCAAAAAAGCCATTATTTTACTACTCCCAAAAATTCGTCGGTATTATCTCACCAGAAACTGCTAGTTTCATCCTAAAGTAAACAAGTCATTAATAAAAGTAACCTTTTAGAGTGTAGGTACTCCAAACATGGTGGCTATGTCTATGAAAGCGATTGAATATTCTTTCACTACGTTTGCCTGGGTGGGTATTCGGCAATACAATTTCACAGCGAATACCATCTTGGAGTAGGCGGATACCAGATGCAGCATCATAAGTTGTAGCTTGACGAAGCTCTTGTCGTAGCGCAACTATACAACCAGCCTAAAATAAAAATTGAACGAAGAGGACACCGAGCTTAAAATTGGTAAAGAGACATATCATTAAAGTTCTAGAAGATCCAAAGGAAAGATTTTAGGCCCATTACTGCACTACCTTAGGTTTTACATGATGGAACCTGCCGAGAAAGCTCGAAGTCTTCTGTTTCGAATTGCCTGCGTGGTCCTGATGTCCGTCGTGGGTAGAAGCTTCGTGTCATACCATACCCCGCCATTAATTGGTAAGGTCCTAATTCGTAGTTTGTCAGCTCCTATGCTACAAAGGAAACAGTTGGCATACCAGTAATAAAGTTACGGAATTGCAGTTGCTTTGGCTAAGGTGCAAAATGCTGACCCGCATGCCGGTAGGCACTTTTAAAGCAATTAGTAAGGCGTGCTTGATATTCCTGCGGTTGCTTGCAGTATTTCACAGGGTATCGCTACGTGCTGGACACATATTCAAAGCTGTAAGTGTATATTTTACTGATGCCTGCCCTTGGCTGTACACGCTAGTCACATAGGACCGTGGAAACTTAGTTTTATAAGAGCTAGTATTCGCTATCGGACTTCACTTTGATATTGCCTTATACATCCATACCTATTATTAACACTCGCTGTTACACACATAATGTAGTCAAAAAACTCGTACTTGTTTAAATTGTCCACTCGGGATTTACAGTATCCCTGAAAATTCTCGTTTTACAGTGTTGCCCTAATCGAGGCCAGATTCATGTGATGAAATCTTCCTTACAAAAGAACCCGAACGAAGCCCAAACAGAGAATTCTGGTATGTCAATCTGCATTAATTATTCCACGCTAATCGTAGTGACACACTTGTCTGGACTTTTGTTTTAAGCGACTTGGGTACCATACGTATTAGAAGTAATAAGGCGGTTATGTGAAAAGCGGAATTGTTGTGAGGTGAAACACTGAGATTATAAACCAGAAAAGATTGTTGTTACCTAATTTTAATGAGAAGTTCAAGGTCGATTCTGCCATATTTCCTATGAAGGACCCATTGAACGATAACACGTGGCTTAGTATGCAATACATTTGTTCGCCAGTGGATACTAGTAGCCATTTAAAAATTCCAGGTTGGCTTTTTTATAATTGTTGGATTTTCCATAGCAGGGCAAGAGCATTCTATTCGTGTGAGATAGCCAAGCCTGGTGTTCTAACAACTATGGGGACATCGCCCGACGTATGGAATTACGGATTCTCAGGTAAAGCACTTATTAACTCGTATACCCATCCTTGATCATTTGTACTTAATGGTAGACATTGAGCCTGAAGAGGAATCCGCAGATATAATGAAGCAGTTCTTATTCTTAGAAAACCTGTAGGCAAGATTCAAGCTTCATCCACCGCGTAAAAAGTGGACAAAATTTTGATGATCAGCGAAGTACCGTGCGAAGACCCTGTAGAACCTAGCTCAGGGCTAGGTATTGTAGAAGCCTCTAATCTGTATGGGAGTTATATATTGCCACCGCTGTATCCTGAACAACTTTGAGCACCGAACTACAGTTGCTACCACGACAGAAACTGCAAATTTCTAATCAAAAAGGGGAATTTATACACTCGTTGTCGCGATGAGCAGTATTCGCACGCCAGACGCGCCCCTGGAAACCTAGTAAGTATCCTGGATCATGTGGTTCGGGAAGCATTCAGCACTATCACTGTTTGACATATAGGGGATAAGTTGTTACCCAGCTACTACCCCAGACTAAAACTCCGCTTAGATGCTTCATGATATGAAACTAAGCCGCTTGATAGGTTTTCCTCAATGCACTCACTCAAATGCTGCGTGGCTATTTTTAGACAGCAGAATGCGCCATGCGCACGCACTTAGCTTATAGTTTCTTACTATGAATTTTTTTATGTTACAGGTGCTAATAAAGGATTCTACAGGTGGCTAAAGAAATTATCTTTCGAGATGTAAACATTGTGCGAAACTTATCTTGCCAGTTTTCAAGCAAAAATCCCCTGATTTCCACTATATTCTAAATGAGCAGGGTAACAGATTAATCATGAAATGATCGTCAGAGTTACAAGTATTATGTTTGACACAGGAATATGCGAAAGGGAGCAATCAAAGGGCGTTCATTCAGGAATATTCAGCTTAGCGGTTCTATCAATAGTTTTAATTGTTAGTGTTATAGTAACTAATCATTCCGAATGTTGTCGATACAGGAGGCGACAAAAAAATGCGCATCTACGGAGGGATGCAATTCTTTCACGGTTAAACAAGAATATGCATTTTTGATGAGATCTAAAAGCAAACATATTCAGGGTTATCTTTCAGCTGTCCACTACTACACCGTAGGCAGCCGCCTCATTACAAAGAAAAGCTTGAAGCAAAATTCTTTCCCTCATTAAGCTTTCAGCATATTAGGCGCGCTCAGGCCGTTTGAGCATTCCCTATGGATGTGCAGCTCAGTAAAATATCACGTAAGTTCAAATGATACAATAAGATACAGTGCAAGCTGAAACCTCTCTATTTTGATTTGTGGGACAGGTGCCTCATACTGGTTTCCTTTTCGGAGTCAGAAAATCAAGAATGTAAGAAAATAAATCGAGGGAATTTTCAACTTTTAGCAAGCATCAGAGCAATCTAGAAATGCGCACTGGTCCAAAAAAAAAAAAACATTCCAATTTTATGTGTAGCGAAAAATAAGGATCAAAAAGGAAATATTTGCTTTTTAGGGGCCCAGGAGATTTCGGAACGGGTATAACTAATGGACCACTGATGAGTTACAGCATTTAGGAACGCATGCCATTACCAGGTCTGCATGCAGCGGAAGAAATATATTTGATGCCCTTCCAATACATCCATGAGATCACGCGTCCATCAACGGTAGTATTTATGCTTTAGAGTAGTTGTAAAGATCAATTTGCGTGTAATTTCACCTAATCGCTCAATGGTAGTTGATACCATGCAAGCTTTGCTCACTTTACTATGATCTTCAATGAACGTCATTGAGCATAGGTGCAACTTGCACCGCCTTCAGCGTCGCACAAGCATTCTAGTTCTTAGCATTTTACACTACATCTGTCCTTTGGGCAAATACAAGCAAAGAGCAGAGGTAATTAAAAACCGCATTGTCACCCTGCTCAAAATTCTTAGCAGATTCTAAAATTTTAATTAAAATAAGTGAGGAGAGCTTTTTATAGCCAAAAAATTCGTTACCCCATTAAAAGCAAAAAATAAAATTTTTTAATGCCCAGTGGCAGCATCCAGATTTTATATATTTCCCATTTATGTACAACTCAAAAATACAATACAAGCTTGCACGAATGATTTAGAATTGAATTTTAATCAGCGAATACAGAGGGCAACGGTCAACCATTCAACTTGTTACGCTTTCCCTGTTAATGACTATTTAGTAAGGCGTGCTTGCCTAGCAAAGTTCAAGAATGCAATGCCTTTGATTCTGCAGTGGAGTCCAGCAGTAAAAAATTGAGAATTCTAACGCGTGCTCGATAAAAATACAATACGAAAGACCTAATCTATAGTGTAGCCCGCGCACTATGAAATTCTGAGTGGAAAGCGCTGTGATATCAAACAGCAGCGACTTTAGCACTGAGGGAATTTTTATGTTACAATTATTGAATCAAAAAGATACAAAATCAAAAGTTCTAAAAGATAAAAAATGTACTAACGAGTTCAGCAGTTAGTTCCAATGAATATTTCTATTCCTAAAATCTTGCACACATGATAAGAAAGCGTCCAACGTTTGGAAAACAATAAAACTAGCGTTTTTTATTGCAGAAACAAAACATAGGATGGTAGCAGCAAATTTTGCAGATAAAGCTACCACATATAGCCAAATACAAAAAAAAGTAAAGCAAGCACGATAAAATTAACAGGCGAACCATATCCGCTTTAAAGCATTTCCAATAAAGATATATGCCACTTCTGAAACCACCGCAAAGATAATTAAAGGGTAACAGACCAATAGACCAATAGGGCACTAAAATATGAACAGCCAAAGCGCATAACTACAAGAATATCATCGCAGCTAAATTCTACAACTATAGCAAGCACCCTGGACAGTAAACTGAGAATCAAAACAGAACTCTCATAACTTTACACAACCTCTGGTAGCAGGTTTTTACACGAAGAGGAAAAAATTCCTTCGCTTCAAGGAAATAAAGAGGTGAGAAGAACAATGTCTGCGAGGTTCTAGCGTGAAAATAGGCCAAGAGGTAGAAATATGTCAGCCGTTTTTATTCCGAGGTAAAAGCAGACTACGTGTATCAAGCCTATTATAAACCAACTTTATTTTTCCTATAAGGCTTCTTAAAGTACCCTCTACTTAAATTTATCCCCTGAACAAAATTAGTTTAGGATTAAAATAGCTGGTGTCTTGTAAGCATCAACCCTAATAACTCGAGAAATCCTCAGGCTACAAATACTCACTAGAGTAAAAAAATCCAGTACAGCCTTGTGTAAGGAATATTTTTAGATAGCCCTAGAACTCGCACATTTTAAAATATTAAGCATGTAGCAGCGTAACAGTAAGGTCGAAACGATTTCTTGTTGTAGGGTAGTAGGCGCTACGATCATAAAAAACTGGTCATTTTGAGCGAGTAATACAAGAAAAGCTTTACGATAGCAAAAGCGCTGACAAGCCAGATTCATTCGGTTTGGCCAAGAAAAATAGCATAAAATTAAATTAATGAGATTATAAACAGATCCTTACTTTAAATTTTCAAAATTAACCTCAAAGAACTTGGATCTAGCAGCAATATGCAGGAGAACAAACGTCCTTGCTGCCGCACGCCATGAATAAAGCCAAAATGTGAACTACCAACATAGATGATGGTGGCATATTCTGCTTCAAGAGGTGGCAAAACCCATAAGAGAAACAGCTGTTGAATAAAAGGGGAATGAAGGGGAATGAAATCAAAAGGATACAAAAGTAAAAAAGTCTATTCTTAAGCAGGTTACAAAAATGTTCAAGTGAAACGCAGCGTTATACACCAAATAAATCATAGAAAAAACATGAAGTCGCACCATGCAGCTCAACCAACTGAAGCTTTTCGCTATTTGAAGTGGCAAAAAGTCTCATTAAGCCAAGATTACTCATACCCCAAAACAAAATATATATAGGACAATCTTCACAATATGCAAGTTACTTACAATTTTAGTAATAGAAACAAGGATACTAATATATTAACCTGCAGTAGTAGGGAATCATACCACAGGGTAGAGTGCCTCTTTAAATATTGGGTAATAATTCGACCAGTAGGTGAAATTTACTTAAAAAATTGCAGAGCACCTCTACACAAAAAAGAGTTTGAACAAAATATACGGCTACTCCAATGGTTACCTTCTAGTTTTAAAAAATTTTTGAGTCGACAAAAAACATAATAAGAAAGCGAAAAAGCCCTAATGTTTTCGCTTCAAATTAAATAGCTCCACCTCTACCTCAAACACTCACATTTGTGAGAATTATTTCAAAGAAGCATTTTCTGCACACTTAATTACGGTGACCTTATTTTATTACCTATGCTCAAGAAAAACCGCGGAAAAAAGAAGGATAATAACAGCAAGATGGCAGCTCCAGGAAGCTAATAATGATATTTCACCTCTTACAATTTTAGTGGTTTTATCAAACTATAAACCCTACCAGCAAAAACGAGAAAATTCCTAAAAAAAAGGTTAAGCGCAGGCATCAAGCGTAGATGTACAGGAAAAATAGAATGCCATTAGTCGCAGGCACATCAGTGAATGACATATTTTTCACCTCCATGTGACTCGCTGAAGGGGGAGCTAGTTTACATATTCACCATAGTTAAATACGTCTTCCCAATGATGAAATAGCGAAAATATCATCTGATACCCCAAAAATTCGAGGAAACACTAGACAATCTCTGCAAAGAAGCTATAAAATATTCATTAATATACACTCAATTAGTTAAAATCAAAAGATCTAAAGTTGAACCAAACATATTTGCATGTGCACATCACTTAATACCCTTCACCTGGTATTCATGCAAAACAACGGGAGCAAGCAGATAAAAAGGGGCCTTGAGCAACAGCTTCAAAAGAAGGCCACCAAGTACTTTTAAAAAGATGAAAAAAATGCAACAAAACGGGAAAAAGATGAAAAAAAGCTCATAGCTTCAACAACAAACCTGCATGCATAATATTAGCTCAATTTAACAATCCAAGCTAGATTTATTAAGCTGCTACCTATTCCTAAGGAACAAAAATATATTCTAATTTAATTCAAAAACAGAAAAACTTCAAATTGTATGCATTTTCTACAAAAAAATGCAAAGAAGAAGGAAAATAGAGCAGAACCTTCCTTTATTAATTCATTTAATACTTATTTTTAAAGCGTTTTCCGGAGTGCTTTTTCAAGAACACACAATAGAAACCCCTTTATTCGAAAGTTTGAATTTACCCAATATAACAAAAAGCAAGTACAGGGGTGTGTGTGGAGCGTGAGGGGGTGTGTGGTTCGGGTAATGCTTGGATTGGGTAATGCTTGGATGTGGGTGTGGTGTGACAGTTGCAAGGCTTGATGGAGTGCGTGTTGGACTGGGGTAGAATGGAGTGCAAATCCACTCTATGGTAATGCCATCAAAGGGTACAACTGTAAGAGCTTACAGCAAATAAAGCAGTGCAGTTACATCAAGCCAGTCTCATTAAAACTGTTTTGAATGGCGACCTTAGCAGAGTGGCAGTACTACTTGGGATAGTCAATAATCATGCAAAACACGAGCCTATAGAATCACTATAAAACAGCTTCCGGTGAACAGCTTACAGCTACATATATAAACAAGAAAAAACAATTTATTATACGAACCTCAATCTCGACACAAGCAGTACAATCATTTGAAAGATCACATCTTCTGCGGTCCGGCGTGTGTGTGTGTGTGCGAATGCTTAGATACTAGTACCTTAAGTTTTGAAACGCTTCAAGCATCGCAGAAAGCAAAAAAATTTCGTAAGCGATCACTCAAGTACAACAAAAAATTTCGACCCGCACAAACAGCGGAATCTTCGAGCACTAAGGTATAGCAGAAATGCAGCTACAGTATAAGGTTTATGAAGAAGCATAAATAAGCACATCTCTTCATATACAAAAAGATAAAACTAACAGTAGTCTCCGATTAATCACTAAAATCGAATCATCAATACAAGATTTAAGAAATAGAACCAAGCTTCTGCAGCTATAAACAAGAGAGAAAAAATAAGAAAAAAAATTAACACACAAGCAGCGAAAGATCAACAAAATATGATCCACATAGTAGTTATTACCAACATAAAGCATACTTTACTTCACACACACATCATTAAATTATCTTCAGTCATTTAAACTATTCCTACTGAAATAGAGCTTGTTTTGAAAACCTTTTAAGTGACTCGTAGCAAGTCATTTTATACGCTTGAATGCACAGGCATTCAAATTTCAAGCTACATTGAATTTTTAGATGCATTATGAAGCTGATAATCAAACTATCAAATTGGCAACAACTTCAAAGCAAAGAGTGCTGTTCTCGTTAAGCTACTTACAACGGGATGTTACAACTTCCTCCTCTAGAAAGGTTAGAGTCTACTCAGTCTAATGAAAGAACCCAATAAAAGCAGCATCTTCAGTGGTATAATCATCTTCCTAAATTGCGCTACAACTTCGGCATAATCCCCTTGCAAGCGCCTCATATTGCTTAAAATAGTTTTTCTCAGTAAGCTATAAGCCTGCATTAGTTTATATATCATAAAATTATGAATCTAAAGCATAACACAGGTAGCAGTAGCGGAATGAATTGAAGAATCCGTTGAATATATATACAAGGGGCTCGTTAAACAATCAAAAAGTATAATCTAAGTAAATAAAAATCAGAGGTATACCATGCTTTCTACCAGCTTATCACGCCTAGACCGCCTCACAGACAGCCATAAATCAGGGGAATAATGGAGCGTTTCAAAAGAATATTCTTAGATACATATATAATACAACATCTAACAATAAAAAAGTGATTCAGTGTGTACATTGAAAATAAAAACAGTGAAAAAAAATTGTATAAATTGCAGCTTGCACTTGAATGTATGTACACCCCAAGGATATTTTAAAGGCGAGAAGGCAGTGGGTCTACTGCTGCCACCAAAGTATATACCTAATTAGTTCATAGCGCAAGTAAGTTAGGGTAAGCTACATAGATAAAAGATGAATCAAATTTCAGTAGCAAAAACGCCGTTTCATCGCTACGTCTTCAAACTGGTTTTAGCAGGCTTTCGAGATATTGTTGAAAAAACAAAGGCAACAGAAATAACTCGAATCTATACACCAAAGGCGGACAGAGCTTGTTATTTTTCCTGAAAATAAAAAAGTATCATCCAAAGCTTAAAGAAAACACTGCATCACCAGTACTGGAACCTCTCTATAATCCATAGAATGAGAAAGAGGCCTTTATTCACGTAAAATGCAGGGTATTCAATTGATAAAGTTACTCCAAACTACGCAAAAATCGTCTTCCGTATAAGCTTTGTTATGCTTTTTCAACATTTTTGGAGATTTCTTAAAGAGTACCCCTATTCTTCGTATTGCTGCGACCACCAAAGGCTAGAGGGCCCTGCATTAAAACCCAACATATTAGTCTTCTGCCAGTTCTCTAGTCTGATAACATTAGTTCTACCACACAAACTCTTGGGGCCTACATAAGCGGCCCCATCGAATAATACATCCAGAGCATGATTCTTCACACTGATTGTATCGCTGGCGAATAGAGAGTGATTTTCCTGAATATTAGTGAAATTTATATTGCTAATTGCACTGGTATCTAATGGTGAGCTATGACTTAACGATGAATACATACCGCCCTCAAAATTATAATACTGCATCATTGCCCTGCTATTGCAAAAGCCTTGATAAGCAGTGGAGGCACTTGAAATGATTTCAAATTCATGGGGAAGGGGAAAGGTCACTGGCAGGGCAGATGTCTGGATGCTCCCAGCAGAGATACCGTCGTTTTCAGATTGAGAAAGTGGCTCTTCATTATCGATGGATACCGAGGTAAGCTCATCGACAGCATTTGAGGGTGCTGCTTCACTCTTGCCAAGATACTGGGAAGCATCTTCTTCTGATTGATAAATTTTTTCAATTAGAGAAAAACTGTGCTGCGTGGTTTTATCTCTTCCTGCCCACAACTGAGCGGAAACGAGCAAAGAAATACTAGTCTCATCGCTGAGGTGCCCTTGCCCAATACTTCCAATAGGTGGAAACGACGACTCCACTAAATACTGGGAATAGGAAGGATTGTGAAATTTATTGATTGGAATGATAGGACTGTAGTCCACAAGTGTTCTATCATGCCTGTGCTGCAGCTGTAATGCAAGCCTCCCATCTATTGAAGACATCCTATGATTTAGAGGATTCTTGACTGGCAACCCATTTCCGTCGAGAACAGGAGAGCCAAATGAATGAAAGGCTTCCTTGCAAATTTTGTTGCCGCTGCTTCGTGCTGCAACACACGAAAAATCTGCGTAAAAACATTGGGGCTCGCATGCAAGCCCACTCTTTGCCCTAGGAAGGCAGGAGTCATTAAATTGCATAAGCGAGTTACATTGCTGATTTTCGGGGGGGAAAAAGTGATTGGTCAAATAGCAGGATGGAAGATTAGAAGCTGCTACTGTAGGGGGGTGATAGTAGCCTCCATCGCAAGAAGGAGAGCATAGTCCAGTAAATGCCAAGTTAGAATCATGTTGGATGGGATAAATATACGAAAGTGAAGGAACTGCACAAGGATCGGAGAAAAAAGTCATCAGACGACTGGAACAAGACACGATAGGACAAAACGCATAGGAAATCGCGGGAGAGTATTGATGCAGGGGAACAGATGGGAAAGATTCTGAAAATTGACCTGCAGCAGAAATACCAGAAGATTGAACTGCCTTGTTTTCCTCTGAAACGACCTCATTTGGGCAGTCACATTCTAAATCAGTAATACTTGCAGAATCTCCATTTGCTTCTAAATGGAGTGTAAATTCTGGGAAAAGGTTGTCATGCTTTTCTGTTAAATCCTTCCATGATGACAATAACACTCGTTGCTCCCCCTCATTGGAATAGCTGGCAGCCTCTTCAGGTGACCTATTCAACTCACCTTCGTTAAATTTCCCCTCTTTTTCATCTCTTTTGACGGTGTAGTTGGCAGAATCTGTAGCATTTTTGGAATTTGCCTGGTCAGCCGAAGAAAGCAGGGACACTGATGCACCGTTAGCTTCTTGCACACGAAAAAACGACGAGATATTGGCAAATCTTGCTCTTGAACTGCAAGCATCAGCGCTGCTAGATTTTTCATTGGTGGGTCCTACTACTTGCTTGCAGTCCGGAGATTGCGAAACTTCACAGTCACGGGCATGTGACTGCGATTCACATGATCTGACGGTTTTTATTTCTGCCTGCAATGCAGTTGATAATGTATCCCCCACAGTGGGAACTTCCTCTAGTACTGCATGGCAGCCATTCCTGCCATAATTTGCACAAACATCTCTTTTGTTTTCAAAGATATCACTATCGGCTTGTGAGCACGGCAAATTAGCATAACTTATCCCACGGGAGCTAAAATAATCTAATTCGCACGCTTCCTGACAATCAAAAAAGCTCTTACTTATGTATTTGCCTGAGTGAATATCCTCATTTATACACATTGCTATTTTGACTTCCAGTTCTTTGGAGGAGCCAGATTTATTACCAGGGTTTTTCCCCCTCTCCTCAATAGGTGAGATATTTATTTCTTCGGAAAATTGGGTAGAAAAAAAGTCCGACTGCTTACGATTACGAGTAGTCTCCTGTACACCACATGGGCCTGCAAGTAAGGATTCGTTCAAAGAAACAGTTCGTTTCAATGAAAAATGCGAGCCTTTCGAGAAGTATGTATCAGGCACTCCCACCTTCGGTTTGTGGCTGCCATGCCTGAAAGAAATGTTCCTATCAGAAAAATTACCAGCAGAAGCTCCTCGTTTCCAATGTTTCTCGTTACTTAAGGGCTCTAAATAGTAACATCCCGAGGCCTGAGAATCGTAGTACAATTTCCTATGCCCAACCAATTCACTTTGTGTGCCTACAGAGGCAGAGCTTCTCCTTCTTCTTATTATCATCCCAATTGGCTGAGCATTACCTCCCTCAAGATTAGAAATATTCTCATAAGTATTCTGGATATCAGAGTTAACGGTAAAGTTAGAACTTTTCAAGCTAGAAAACTCCTCGGAATCAAGCGGCTTGGAAGAGGGCGTAGAAGCTTCAAAAGTATCGCTTGATTCTAATATTTTTTGAAGATTTTTAGAGGGATGATGTAACTTCTTCTTTAACTGAAAAGAAGGCTGGAGAATCCATGACGAGGGAGCTTGACCGCTATGGTCAGCATCTAGTATGCAAGTCGACGATGCCTGCTTCTTGCAATCTCCTATCGTTTTTTCGAACGCAGACTCATTTTTATAACGAGAAACATGTATTTCAGGAGAAGGTAAAGGAAAAAAACTTTTGTTTTCGAATGAGTTGATCGACGCTTTTATTTCCGGTTGCTCATCAATGAAATAGCAATTCATCACGTCCTCATCGATAGTGGCAGCAGAATCAAACAACATACTGGTTCGGTACGGTTCATTCTCCTTCCGAAAAATATCTTGATGGTTCGTCTGAAGCAGAAGGGGTTCGTGAGCGGGGTATTTGCTATGCTCGTGTTGCTCTCTTGCGATATATGATGGTTGCACCAAACATTCGAAAGTTTCAGGGGCATCCTCATACACTTCCAGATTCAGCTTAGGATCCGCGGCCAGGGCAGAATCCATGCTAAACAGGTTATTTTCATCACCTTGAGAACTAACAGGCAAAAAGCTCCTAGCTACATCCTTGCTGCTGGTCTCGCTTATTACCAAAGCAGAGTAACGATCATTGCCAGAAATCTGGACATCCGCACAGTATGATTTATCATCTCTAGGCTCTTCATGATGAGCACAGAATTCGAGACCTTTCGATTGGTTACTTTCAACATATTTTTGTTCTAATGAAAGCATAAAAAAAGGATTTTTTCTCTCCGGTACGAGGGTTCCAGCGACTAGCTCATCACAGCTTACTCCAACTGATCCTACTGCCCTCTCCATTAAGGATTGCACGCTATTTGTACACAGCGGGGGCATAGTGTCTTTGAAGGTTTCATAAGTTTTTGGCTCCCACGCAGGATTGAGCTTATCACCCTTAGACGGAGGATTATCACTCATGCTGACTATCTCACTTACTCCCGCTTTTGATCCAGTAATCCTCCATCGATCTTCCCCAACATGAGGGCAAAAAAGATGAGAATTGTGCACCAGTGACCTTTGAGAAAGTAAGAGATCCTTATTAGAGGGTTCACCATTACGATTAACTGAAAGTAGAGCATTTTCGCTTCGGCGGACATAGTCAGGCGGTGGAGTTGAGGCAGAGCTACGAAAGCAGCAGAATGACTGGTTTTCGCGCATGGAGTCACTTTTATCATTAAGCCTCAAACTTGGGTTCTGCCCTTCGCGCTTCACAGTAGGGGTTGCGAGGCATTTATTCTTCAAAGCTTTTTTATTTACCATATCAGGCAGCCAACCGCTGTTCTTTGAGGATATCTCAGCACGGTTCAACTCTACTTCTTCCGATGAAGACAGTGAAGCCAGGTTGTACAATGTATGATCAGGCTCATTATTATCCCGGCTGCACGGAAGTGAAGCAGAGTCACCATTTGGTGCTTCATGAAAATAATTGAAGGTGGGATGTGCAATTGAAGTAGAATTATCAGTTTTGCCATATTCAGGATTTTCATGATTTTTGCAATTCCTTAAATCTGCTGTATCATTCACTAGGCCAGCATTTATATGTTGGCCAGCTAAAAATTTCGAGTTCCCAGATAAGCTACGTGTCTTAGCTGCTGTACGGCAAGGAATAGCAATTGGCAAGCGAGTGATTGAGTTTTCCCACGACGAAAGATCCATCATAATCTCTATGTTTGTAGCATTATTTTTTCGGCCATGCAAGGGAGCATCCACACTGAAAAGCGCCTTTTCAAGCAATGCTGGCGATTTTTTCTCGTCATTTACGACTCCTTCATGCGGCAAAGCAACCAAGGGCTCACTATCTTCAATTTTGAGGCCTAAGGCAGCCTCCAAGTTAACGCAAAAGCTACACAACAGGTATCGAATAGAGGTAAGAGTTATGGGTTAAATTGAGTGACCAAGCTGCGTTGGACGAATATGTTTGTTATGATTCTTAAAACTGTAGCGAATAAGCACTAGGACACATAGTATGATGCACTATCACTGAAAAAATGTGTGCAATGTACTATACTCTTAACTATTGAACTTTGAAAAATCAAGTAGAAATGTAAAGGGCGCTCTCTGCCCCGCTCTAGCTCATTTAAATAATCCAAAATAAGATCTTGCAACACAAATCTTCCAACTAACCGTGGAGGACAAAGAACCTCTTCGCTAAGCCGATTTTTGTCAGAAATTGATACTACAGTAATCTTCCGGTTGCTATCCATAAGAGGAGTTATAGCTCTACAATTTCGTGATGGCTTTGTTGCGGTAGTCTTTACAGCATTTAGAACGCTAGTATGTGGTCTCACCAAAGCTTGGTCCACACTTCTGCCTCCATTTATGTGGGAAAAGAAATCCATTTTTACCAGTATATAAAACACCTTTTCCTGATGTATAACGTTTAGCACTGAAGGCTAAAAGGGTCGAAATCAACTGGGCTAAATAAAGCGAACAGAATTTGAGAGCCGCGATGATAGCAAAACCTTCTTACCAACTGCACATTTTATATCTAAATCTAAAACCAAAGGTAAAAATATAGAAGCATGCTAAAAAATCAAGAATTAAAACATACTTGCCTTTAGGTGTAAAAATAGCAGACTAACTACAAAAAGAGTGTGGTAAAAAAAAGCTAATATTGGTAGAGACAATGCATGGATAAAATAGGGTTTAAAAGCATAACATCAGAGTAAGAACATACAAGGGTTCGAGGACTGTGAACCGTCCATTTCACATGGGAGATCCTATATTCTCTTGTAATTCTAGAGGTAAATCTTGGGAAATCCTAAACTAAGTAGAACAGCTTCATTATGCTACCAAACTGTACTCAATAAATTAGGAGGTTATGAGAGCGCTGAAAGGGCGCCTTTATAAAAAGTATGTAAAACCTAAGCTCCTCTGCGATGAGGAATAAGCGAATTAGCGAAAAAAACTACTATAACAAAATTTATAAAAAAGGACCAAATGAACTTGAGAGCAGGAAGCGCAGGTAGCCGTAAAACTTGAACAATATCTAGCAGTGAACTAAATGTTAGCGATTATAGCTAGGGCGGAAAAGTATAGGCAACGAACAAAAATTCACCAAAAAATTCGCCTAGCAAGTAACAAAAATGAAAACATAAAATAAAAATATATATATGCTTCAAGTATTATTAAAAAGCCTGCTTTTCACTTTTCAGGGAGTAAAACATGAAAAAAAAAAATTCTGACAGCTTTGTGGCCCTAATAGGAGAGAAATACTAAAAGAGGAACTAAAGCGTACTCATGCATCTACACTATCGTCTAAATTACTTACATACGGGATTTCCAAATGCAGAAAATTTATGCTTTTCAGATGATTAGTATGCACCTGTTAATAATGCAATACCGCTTTCAGGTACGATTGACCTCATCAAGAACGCAATATAACTTTATAAGCCTACCTAAACTAGCGTTATCTACGAACTAGAAGATATAGACTTTGTTTAGAAGGCAACTCAACACCCTGCATTCAACCAAGAAAATCAGAAAGGATCCCATTTGCATAATCACATAATTAATCTACTCATATAACCATAAACGACAAATCAATTTACGAAGAAGCGGTACTGAAAAACTAGAAAGGCTTGCTACCTGATGAAGCATACACACATCTAGGGTAGAGGTGATCGCTAGAATTCGCGCGGGATACAAAACAGGACTATTTTTCACTCCACAAATGTGCAACAAATGGGGAAACCTAGCTCAACTCTTAGGGAGGAGCAGTTCATATTGCGAAACAATACAAAGAAAGTACGGTAAAACATTACAGAATGTCGCTCAAGCCACTTGATAAGAAGGGATTTCTTTATTTTGCACGATGACTTTCATGCAGCGATTTACACAGAATGAAAATCATGGGCTTGATCCCCTTAAAGGCCATATTTTGAGTGAGACACAGGAAGCTATCAGCTCCCCCAATAACTGCTCCCACATAGAATGATGGCACTACTCTCGGCAAAGTTTGAGAAGCATGCTAAAGTGTGAAAATACCTACATCAAGCCCCCTTTATCAAAGTGTGGCATAATCTAGATGAAATTTGCGGCTCAATGAAAATTTTATTTCACCGCTGCAACTTGCTACTTTAAATTCTCAATTTTATACATATATCCTGAAAAAAAAGGAAGCTTTTTTTTCAGGATATAAATCATACGATTTGTGCTGAAAAAAGGTTTCTCGCATTAGCTTGTTATGCCATACCTTTTCACTCCTTTGCAGCGCTATCAAGGGTCAGTATTGAGCTTTACTCAGGATCCACCGCAGAAATTCATAATTTCATATATATTTAGGTCTTTTGTTAAATAGCAGGTTCCTCAAACGTAGATAGAAATTCAAAGCAGAGTTTAATAAGGTTGAAAATTTGGCATTTGCAGAAATTATTAACCATATCGAAGAAGCATTTTGCGCACATAATGTAATGAAAATTGAGCTTGAGAACCTTTTACTTTGCAAGTTTCCCATGACATCTACCTGAAAATAATTTTGTTCACATTTTTTCTTAGTTTAGCGGAACATAAACCTGGAAACCTGTTACTTTTATGACTAACAAAATGACCATTGTAAAAAATAATCCAGGAGTAATTGCTGAGATTTTTCAAAGTAATACCGCTATTAAGCGAATCGAGCAAACATTTACAGGCGCTAGGAGTAACAGCAGCTTGCTCTTCCATGCAGAAAAGCAAGAGCAGCGTACATTTTTAACTTTACTTTGAGTATCAAAGCGGAGGAAGCACCTCATAATAAGTATTTGATGGACCTCGCATCAGTCGCAGGAGAATCCAACGTCATCAGCGCATATACCAGACAGGAAGTGTTGCGGCAAAAACTCAGGGTCCCTCCCATGGATAGCTCCTTGCAAAAAATCATGGGTAGCAGGGAGAGCACCAGTAACCCAATATGCAGTGGAACACACTGATAAATTTTGCAGTATTTGGAAAACTTTTGCAAATCGTTCACGCAATTTGGTCACCGAGCGTATCCTTTGTACGCGGACGCCGCATGGCTTCGTAGATAGTTCAAATCCGTGCAACAGACACAAGTATTACAACCTTTACGGTTTCCTGCTTAAATACATAAAGAAAGATACGGAGAACTTTGCTCAACACGCAACGCATTTTTTTCGGATTCATCATTACCTGCACCCCCGAATGGTTTTATTGTTTTTGAGATAATTACTAGCCTCATAACACTGCGAACAACGGAAGCTTTTTCGGTTTGATTACGACACTTAAAATTCCTCACAGCAGATGTAATATGCCATTTTTTGCTTGATAAAAACGCTGCAGACTAAGGTATGCAGTGAGCAGCTAAGATCCTTGGAGCTTATTAATAAGGAATCTTCCTAAAACGAACAAAAGATGACCAAATAATGCAAGACCGAATGTGGTTATAGTAGATTCCGATTTACAGCTCTAGTACTTGACTTTTGCTCAGAGATGCCTCCTACTGTTATAAATTTTACTGTATTCATCCTTCCTCCACCAAAAAAATTTGAGTCGGCGGATCATATGAAGTTTGTGCTTGATCGGGTTTGTTTTTTGGCTTACTCTTCAGAATGAAGTAAAGTTCATCACAATATTTTACAATTGCATCTCCAATACTGGTATAATTGCGTGAAACATCGCTGGCTTTTCGGTCTTTTTGCGAGTTTCCCATACAATTTTACACGGTTTAACGCGCACTACCTTGCTGTGCATTTTACGAATGGCTCCTATGTACTCCGATAATACTATAAAACAGTCAAATGCGGTGTTTTTTTAGATTTCAGAATACTATAGCGGAAAATTTCAATAGATTCTGCTCGTTATTTGTTTGCTTTCTTCAATCCGCTGGAGGGTTCAGAAGCACACATGATTCCCCCATGAACCATGGTCAGTGATATGCCATGGTTCACAGCTTAGGCGCTTATTCGCATGTGTGCTGGTATACTTAGGCTAGTCCCATGTGTTTGTGCAAGGCTCTGCAAAGTGCCTATTGACTAGTATCTCTCTGAACTGCAATAAAAAGCGTCTGCTCCACCCAGCAGTAACTGACCAACATAATTCGGACGAAATACATTTACCGGCGACCCTCTTGCTGCTCGAAAAGACAGCCTTCAAAAAATAGTACTAAGGCTGCCGCCAAACGATAGCAGGCACTCAAGGTAATGCTGAGTCTCGCAAATAGCATGCGTATAGCGCTTGTATGATTAAATCAGTAGCTAATATGTGGCAATACGAAGAATGCAGCTGAGCTGCTGCGGACCTCGTCATCTAGTCCATGATAAACTAAGTTTCAAAAATTCGCCTTTATATGAAGATGAGAAAGCGCGATGTGTAAATCAAGGGGAGAAGCTGATGCTGTGGAAGGCGGTCTCGTCGAAGCGAAAGAAGGAACAAAAAAGACGATTTATTAGTGGGCGCGAAACATCTGAAAGACACGCTAAAAAATTGAAGCTCTATCGCCAGAATAGCAGCACATTGAGGATGAACCCAAAGGTTTAAATAGAAGCTCTAATATTCGCTCTACATATTATTCAAGAAGCAGAAATGCAAAAGGTAAGCAGCGATTTAACAATGTGAGCTGCAGAAGTATAAAAGTGGTCATGCAGCAAGCACTTTCCCTTCAAACAGGTTTTTTCCCCCATTTCCGATAGGCTTTCTCGTAGTAATATATAGGAAACAAGCGGTTTGTGCTTGTTATTTGAAGTGCTATTGTAATTGCGATGACACTGAAATACAGTCTCACGGAGCCTCATTATAAAGCTGAAGGAGGAGGTTCAAAAGAGTGCTCAACCCTGGGGTAAAATCGATGCTCTGAGCAAAATTATTCAAAAATGAGTAAAAATATGCTGAGATCTATGATGATCCACAGAAGAAATTAATTAAGATTTGGATTTTGTACAAGTAGTAGAGCAATCAAAAGACAATATTCAATTCACGGTTGCTTCATTAAGAAGTAGTAATTGCCCGTAATTTATTAAAGGATGAATATTCTGAGGCAACTCTTGTTCTGGCCGGGGGCAATGTGTATTTTCAAGCATAAATGGTTTCTGCTGCTTATTGCTTTTTTTTTTATTTGAAGGGGAATGAAACTTGATTGGGCCTGATTAAGAAGCATACCCGTACTAAACTGATGACAAGGTGATTTCCAGCAACTGATCCGGGCTATGCCCAAGGTTTGTCGTCAGCTTGTAATTTTATGCGATGAGATGACAGCAATTGATTGTATCTATCCTGAAATGCATTGGTGACGAAGTGGAGACTTACTTTTCTTCCTGTGCTAAAACGTATACAAAACATCAGTTGGCTGTAGGATTACGGTTTTAGAAGCTCTCAAAGACTGCTCCTCTATGCGCTTTACGTATTTAGATTCCCATGCGCGGTATAGTTTTACATCTTCAAAAGTCTTTCGAGGTATCCTAGAGTGGCCAATAATGTGCATGTTGCTGGCCCTTTATATTTTCAGTATTTTCTTGGCAAGTTACAGCGGCGGTGTTATATATATATGTAATCAGCCGGAAGCTCCATTTAGTGGTCTATATTGGTAGATTCCGACTTTTTTGTTTTTGACAATGTATTCGATAATTATAGAACGTCAACAATTGGGCTTTTGATGCTAGTAAATTAAGGGAATTGATCCCGCCTCATGAAATCAGGTACATAATCGAATGAAACTATTTTTTAATCTGCCAATCAACGATAAAATAGTAGAGGGAATTCGAAATCAAAGTCAGTATCTGAGTTTACTTGCGTATATAGTATCCTGTCTATGGTCTCATCCTGGTATGTAACTATAAGCAGATTTGTATTTCGAAGTGAAATTAGCTTTATTTGATACCCAATTTGATCTTATAGAAGCATCCTTGCGCATTGTCATTGTAGATACTCAGAAGCTCTACTCACCCTTTACCATTGCGATAGATGAAATTTCTGCGTAAAACCGCTTTTTTCTGTGATGGGAACATACACCTGTAAATTTTATTATGAGGACGCTAGTACCACATGCTGTTTTTTGTGCTATAATTTACGCCTCTTTTTAGCTAATTTTATTCACTCGCTGTTTTTCTCAGACAGTGATGGGTCCCTGGCAGCTGGACCTATCGGATAGCACGCTACCTATAGTGTCCTTTTGATCTACCCCAAGTTAGCTTCTAAGTCTAACGAGGTATCCAGATGTAATTTCTTCATTCCTCTTGAAAATTAATTCCTCGTTGGTGCTAGTCACACTTTCGGCTTCTGTAGAGCCCTCAAAGACAAAGCCTTCAAGACTTGCATACGTCTCAGTGCATTAATCTTCCTGTGCAATCGAAGATGGCGAAGACGGCGCTTGGGGCTCGACGCCGCCTAATAATGTGTGGATACACCTTTATGTTCCTTTGCATCATGATCGTGGTGAACACTGGAATCTACAGCTTATACTCGCTTAATTCCGAGTCTTACAATATGAAGTACATGCAGGCCCTAATCGTAATAAGGGCATTGATGAAAGACGTTCTAAATTCTTCACCTGGAAGCACTGATAAGGTATTCAAAAGATGGAGGCTGGGGCAACATGTGGATTCAGGGTTCAGTGAATACGCAATTAGTTCAGAACCAGAAAGTGAATTTTTTTCTGCCTCGCGCTATTTTGATAAAAATCACCAACGGGGCCACGATTTCACAAGACACGATCAATTCTCTAATTCTGAGGCTTTTGATTCTGCCGGGAAGTATTTTTCTGCTTCCCTGCCTGCATTTATAGACACACCTCGTTTAAGTGGTACCAGTTTGGATGTAAATCCCTCAGGTAGCAGAAAAAATGATGAATCTTCCACTCGTCAAGACTTCATTGGTGTTAATGATTCACCTTATAATATCTCCACTAAAGATTATATCATTTTTGAGGGCTTCAACACCCCGCAATACACTGAAAAAAACTCGAGCAGTCGGGATCTTCCTTCCATAAAGCCTGAAATAAACTCCCTCCAAGTCCAAAATCTGCACATTTTTCGCACTGAATCCGGTCCTCACGAGGCGGGGTATGATGCAGCTCTATCGAATGTTTCCGGTATAGCTGGAAATGAAACCCAGAAAAATAACCCCCTAGAGTTTAGCTCAGAGATCACCTCATGGTTATCTCGCTCATATTGGCAGAGCTACACATTTCCGTCAAAGTTTCCTTCAGTATACCTCTCAGTAGCTTTCTATAATGTCCTTGCTTCCCTGCTTAACTTTTTGACTCTCTTGAGTTTATGTATCCTCCTTTGCTTCATGTACCTCTTGCTTCTCTATGCGCGAATAGCAGTCTTATCTTCTGCGATACTTGAGGCGACCTTACGGCCCATCATAATTCCGAGTATACTCACACTCTTGAAATACTTAAGGTCTGTGGATCCTAGAATTTACTACTGGATGCTGAAGGTGTGCCCAATAGTAGTAGTTGTATACGTATTGCAGGGCCGTGTGATATCCTTAATTAAAAAAATTGCCAATATATCTCACAATGTTGCCGTATCAACTACTCTGTGCTTGAGGCTGCTATTCCCACTAATTGTCTGCATTTTCATTCATTTGGCTCTGATAGCGGTTATGGGTTTCAATTCTGCTACTAAATTTATCGTTATTGTGCGGGATCCGCTTCTTCATCTTGGGAGCGTTTTGGTAGCAATTCAATGGGTAAGGCTATTTAAGTTTCGTAGTAGAGGAAGTCAAGTCAGTAACAGCATAGAAGACGTTGGTAGTGATGCCAGAAATGGGAGTAAAATGAATCGCGAGGACATTGCTAGTACAGTTGGCGCAGAAAAGGATGATGCTAAGTTGATTCAGAGCGAAGCTGATAGAGATAACCAGAGCTACAGACGTGATGGTAATAATGATAAACGCAAGGTGCCTACTCTTCTTGGTGCTTCACTAGCTAACTACATGAGTGGCAGGGTTAATAGCCGAGACTTGACAGAAAGCAAGAGTGGAGATGAATCGAAAGGGAGAAAAACGAATCGTTTGATTACCGCCAAGTCGGATGATATGAGCGTTAAGGCAGTGCTCGCTGAAATTGCCAAGTATCAGCACACCATGGAGAATACGCCAGAGATGTATATTGGTTCGCTCCCTAGCACCGATCTTAGAGTACGCATATGGGGAAGAGAAGACTCTTTCCTCCAAGTGCGGTTTTGGGTGACAGTTAATGCCTTGCTAGGTGAGTTAAGGAGAGTTTTGAAACCCTCTCTTGCCGTACGTGAAGCTCTTTAGGATGATGTTTTGATGTTACATAGAGCATGATGTGTTGATGTTACATAGAAGGTGATGTTTTGATGTTACATACAGGATAATATGCTCCTGTATAGAGGAAAATGTGCTCATTTATAGAGGATCTCCCTTCCATTGTGCTTTTGTGGATGGCGATGAGTGGTTGATATTTGTTACAGATAAAATGATTCGTCCTTTTTTGCATCATAATGGCCTTCGTTTATGTGCTTTATCACTAATTTTCTTCATTCACAAAAGATATTTTTTTCATTTTTTTATAGTAACAGAGGGATGTTTCCTTGTAGTTATTTAACTGAATATATTGGGAAGCATACACTGGTACAAGGGGCCACTTTTATGCATCTATACAACCTTTTGCAATGGCGTTATGAAATCGTGAATATTGTGCTTTAAGTACGTGAGTCTGAGTTAGTTTTTCCCCCTGCAGCAAAGTTAATGGAAATGATGCGATTTCCTTTGCTTACTTTAATTTGAGGCTTTTATTATTTTTGGGCTTTATTGGGTTATTACCCAGCGCCTGTTGTATTCGATCATTGTGTTTTTTTTTGTTTTTTTCCTCTGCAAGCTGAAAGTTTACTAAAGGAAATTTCTACATTTTCAGACATTGAGGCAGTATTTGGAGAAGATAAATGAGTTAGACAAATGAAATTATGGAACGTTACTATCATGATATATATTTTTCTTAGAAGGGGAAAGTGCTGCTGCGCAAAAAATATTTGCATAGTATTATTGCATCAGAAAAACTTCATCAAAACTTGTTTATGCGAGGTTCGAAAGTGTGCATCTACTTGATACTCTGGTAGCACAAGGTGTATGCATGATATCATAGCATTTACTCAGTCAATAAGTAGATGTGTATTTCTATATGTTTGACGCTGATAGTGGCCTGTTCGCTTTTATTCGCTCTTCATGTTTTGTGACTAACCACATCATACATCCGGAAAATTTGTGTGCTGCATGCCTTATCCCCATTCGAAGATGCACTCGTTTTTTTTGTAATATAAACTAACAATTTTGTGTTCTTTACGCCACACTTTCTTTCTCAAAATAGGTAATACAGGAAGAGTATTGTATTCATTGTGATTTTGCGCTGTACATACCTTCTTGCCTCAATATCTAGTTCTCCTTTAGCGTGGCGTAAAAGCAAGAAATTTTGTTGCTCTCTTCTTACTTCATTCAGGTATCACCCGTATTCTCAAATATTTACTACGCCATGTTCCTGGTCCACTTTCCGTGATCTTATGCCATCTCGACTCATTACTGCTTTTCCTAGCGATTGGGGGGATCTTCACGCGCTCTTTCATCTCAGGGTTTATATTTTTCGATATTGCTAGGAAGCTAGCGAAAAGCATAAACACCTTTTTGTACTCTCTTCTAGGCATATACTTATTATCCCCGTCTTCATTTATAGATCACTTTCATGATCAGTCATCCGAATCCTCCTCTTTCTGCCGGAAGCAAATGATAGCTCTATCAACCACGCTGCCGTATGTATTTCAGCCTAATAGCACACTGTATCGCTATGTCTTAGAGTCTACGATGGAGGCTGAGCAGCGAAACCTGCTTGGGAGGAACAAACAAGGGTTTTTAAGCTGCTGGTATAGATACCCAGAAAACTTAAAAACATTAGCCAAGCGTTACGATGAAAATAGTGTGAGTTTAAGCAATGGGTTTTCCCTTCCTGTGATGGCAGCCTTTCAGCATGCGTTGATTATCGGTAAAAGTATCTGTGGGCCCTTTTTGAAGGGCCTTCCTCCATGGATAGTTACTCTTTTAGCGATGGCTTCCTCGCTATCCCCTCACTTTTTGGTGATTTTCCTTCCGAATTCTTTTGCCATTGTATACCTCTACCTGCTTGTTTATATTTACCCTATAGTATTCAGTATGCGTTGCATAGAGAATGTGGGCCCCGAGGAGAAAAAAGCTATTTATTGGCTGTTATTTGATGTTTTGGTTACCTTTTCATTACCCTTTGTTTGGGGTAGCATCATCTTCAAGCTTATAACTCGGATTCTACCATTTCCTGTGCTCTGTAAGGTAATTAGCTGGGCTTTATCGCTACGATTACTAAATTTTTTGTACAAGAAGGCGAGCTATGCCCTACAGTACAGGTAATGTGCTAGGCCCTGATACTGGGTTGCCTTTTAGACCCTTTTTTGAAGTTATTTTTTGTTTTATTTTGTGCTTTGCGCATTAGAGTTCAGCTTGGCTTCTATAATCGGCCTTATGATACGTTAGAGCGTAGTTAATCAAATTATGCAGGAAGGACTTTGCATCTTTTTATAGATCTATACGTATGATGAGGAGACTTTATTGTTGTAGCTATGCATATATTTGGCCGGCTGTATAAACTCTTGGAGCTATTTGCATATTTCTGTATCTGGTTTATGTGCAGCCTTAGTATGAGGTAGTTTTGTACTTGCTGCAAAAAATTTGTTTGGTCTTGTAAAGGTTGAGTATCTTGCCTTAATGATACAGTGCACTCTGTTGACAAATTATGCGTCTCCAGTTCATATCACTTTGCACAGTCTAAGTGTGATACGCTTTCAACATTTCAGGACTCTGTGATTATTCCCATTTGGGTTCTGCGAATCTTTTTGTGTACTGTTGGGACTATTGCAGATTCTATTGTTGGCTACCTAAGTCAAGCGAGATTTCAGTAGGCAGTCCTAAAATTAAACAAACTTTTCATCTGTAAAATAAAGCCCAAAAATATTTTAACTTTTAATGGACATTGCAACTAAAAATTTAGAATTACTTGCACGAAAAAATGTCTTACATATTAGGGTGGTAAAACAGAGAATACATTGACGAAATGAATTTTCGCTCATTAAAACGAAAGATTTGGAATATTGAACGACTTGAAGGCCTATTTTCCTGGAAATGAATATGCTAAATTTGGGCGTATCTTGCTTTGCTTCTGAATTGAAAGAGCCTAATTGTTGTGAGATTTCATAATACTGCCGCCACCCGATGTTGTTGAAAGGCAACATTATGCTTCTCGAAGGTTAAGGGTATAAGCTATAATCAAGCAGATGGCTTCTTCTCACTCCTATGCATACTGGTAGTGACAGTGGGTCATTGCAGCATGGATGCTGCGCGAAGCTGTAAATGCGTGTTCCTATTTCTTTGTTGTTTACCCATCAATTTAACGCTTGCTGATTAGCCGTCACAAAAAGAAGAATGTAATTATTTGGACATTTTCTTTATGCGCATAGCAGCTAAAAGTGAGCTCTTTCTCTCTGTACTTTCCAATTCTTGAGCAGAAGGCTCCTTAGGTTTTATAAAGCTACCAGTGCTAGGTAAAAAGGCAATGATCCCATACTTTCATTATGCATTGGTACTACCATCTTGCTAGTCCGTCTTTTGGTTTTGTTATTCTACATACTTTTTCAATTGAAGTTGTTTGTAATTCACGATGACCGGAACTTTTTGATACTGGCCTAATAGCGGTGTTTTTTTCTTTGTACACATTAATATAAGCGGCGGTACCACTTATACGGGTGTTCACAGTAATCAAAATAGGGAGCCGCAGTGGCGCTAAATCGTAAACGTGGCAACTTTTAGCCCATGAATACATAATGCAATTGAAAAGAGAAAAAGGTCGAAGGAAGAGTTAACCTGGGTGAGAGGTTTCTCTTCGACTTTCTCCCTTGGTATAAAATTGGTCCGTGTAGCTAATGTAAGTGACTGCGATGAAAATGTGACTGAACAAACTTTGCGATTAAAATGCAATTATTTAAATTGAGTAAGCTGTGGACTGCACTTAAAAGGGTCACCTTGGATGATAAATCCAAAGTGGAGCTGCGCAGATCACATCTGCAGTGTGTAGCACGAGGTATTGTAGAACACGGTAAAACTTACCGATAATTCTAGGCTTGCACACGGCATGCGAATCCATGACGGGCAGCATTAATGTTGTCTTCACGTTGGTATTAAAGTGGGCGGTATGTTCAGCTGATACGGTTATTGAAAAGACTGTGAAAGCGTAAGTCTTTCCTGATATTCTAGTTGAGGATGCCAAAGCACCATGCGTGTGTACGCCCTAAGTAGACTCCTCAAAAAAATACTCTTCCAGATAGTACTTTACTGCAAGAGTAAGCGAGCCTTGCATAGGCCTGAAAATGTTTAACACAATGGGTATAACATTAAAAATTTACACAGGAAAAATTATGAGCAATACAATGAAAAATATTATTTCGCCTTTTGCTTTGCATCTTATTCGTTAGTAACAGAGTGATGTCGCCCCTATCTTGGTGGTACTAAAGCATACGTTTTTTTGCTATATCTAGCGCCGTCGCTTTTTATCTTTTTCGCCCTCATTCATCGAATAAGCACGAAAGATGGGAAAAACAAGGCTTTCCGCGTATAAAACGTAGGAAATATTTTTATAAGATCATCGAAAGTATTGGAATTATAACTGCCTTCTATGCAATGAAAAAAGCAGGCTAGCTCATTTTCTCAAGACAAAGTATAGGCTTTTCTATAAGTATAAAAATGATGTTATGATACAAAAAACAGGATATCATTTACAAGCAAATGCATATCAACTTCAGTTATCAGGATATATTGTCATGTCTACCAATATTGACGATGTAATCACACCGGAACAAGAACCATCTTGAACTTGCGTAACCGCTTGAGCATTTCATAAAAAAAGCAACAATGAAGCTACTACGCTCATAAAGAAAATGTGACTATAAAATCGTTGCAGCTTATACCTCCAGCATGTTTAGCGACCTACATATATGACAAAATTACGAGGAACAAACTTAATAGAAATTTTTCCTTAAATTAATCATATGCAGGGATGGCCAACCAATAATTATCAGGGGGGTAATAGAAGTTCGCTAGGTTCCTGAAACAATAATTTTTGGGTTTTTCATTTAAAATAAACATAACTAAACATTATTCTGAATCATGTAAATTTCAGTATACTAGCTATATATCAAAAAAGCCTAATTTGCCTATTACACATTTATATTACAACTCCCTCAGCAAATGGTCTTATTCCCAGAAAGTGGCAACTTCTTTTTTGTTCTATGGCTTTCATTGGTAATTATTATATTTTTTGTGCTCCATATGCATGTATTAGTGTTAGGGTATCTTCTAGGGTTGAATGTCATACAAACACCGCTGTTTATTACTGCACGTCTATACTTTTATGTGTGACCAATCCTATGGCATATGCTGTGAAAAAAATGGCTTGTGATTCTGCTTCAAGTTACGTGACTTACCCTGTTTTTACCGCTTTCGACCTCTTTTTAAAAAAGATGGTACTCACACCTGAGTACCCCCAGGGTTTCGCAAGGATTTTTCGCTAATTATCCTATTTTTACCGAAAAAAACAAAATTCTCCGTTCTGTACTCAACATCATTAAAAAAGCAAATACTCTCTGCCAAAGTAAGTACTTTATAAGCCGTTGCTGAATTGATGTGTTCGTTTACACTAAACTCACAAAAAATCTTGCATCATATAGTGTTTGCAAAATTCTTAAAGCCTTGTATTTTCTCTTCCTCCTCTGCAGGCCACAACACTTTTTTCCATCTGCTGACATCCTTTGGCAATGTCGGTTATGCTCGAATACTGATTTTTGCTCGTAGTGACTTGTTTTAATGCCTTGGAACGGAAACATTTGTTTTACCATGCTGATTTGAAATGAACGCACTCCTTTACCATCGAGTGCCACTTTTAAAGACAGCAAGAACTAGCGTTTTATATGCAATGAAGCGCAATTTTTATACCATATTCCTAGCATCTACGGCTTAATATCTTCATGCCCTCTTTAACCATGTAGATCAAAGTGCAGACTTACTTTAAGCTACTAGAGACTTAAAAAAACGTATTTCCGAGAATATGAGAGAGCGTGTACTTTGCCTTTTAATCCCCTAAACACTAAATTTTTAGAATATCCTGCATCGGATATTACAGCTTATTGCATGTTGAAGTTTTTCTTGTGCAAAACTCTCTTCTTCTTTTCAATGCAGATAATTGAAGCCTAACTTGAGTTAGAAGACGCTAAATTAGATAAGCCGGTTTTTATTGATTTTACCAACAATAAGGTTGCTTTTTTGTCAATACTTTCATGATCTACATCAATTTGTTTGAGATATTTTATTACGCTTTGACATTTTTACAGGTTTTTCGCTCGGTTCGCCCTCTTGTATGACATAAATACTATTTCTTGGTTCCGCTTAATCTTGTAGCTTCAAATTAACTTACTTCTAGACATGCACACAGTATTTCAGCATTTATAAATGTGTTCGTGCGCCACCTAACCAAGCATGCCTATGCACTGTGCTTGTAGTTACCAACGTCATAGTTTATAGTTTGGTTGAGCTGCTCTTTCGTGGTCTACTAGTAGAAATACCACTCACGCTAGCTGTGGGTCGCGATTTCTTAATTAACCAGCCTCAACTTGGTGCTGATTTTATGCAATCTTCTAGCTGAACACTCTAACCGCCATCGATTTAATTTTCTTTATGCTGCACTTATATTGAATGATGATTCTAATATGCTTTTAATACCCTTTGCTCTTTCTGCTTTATTTCGCTATATCAGATGGCTGGACATCGTTGAATGATGCTGCAAGTAACTGGTTTACTTTCTTATATAAAGGAGTTGCTCGTCAACGCATGATGCTTGCTTCTAGTACTCTTTCCTTTCTGCTTCCAATCCCCCTTCTCTTTCTGCTTTACTTTGCCAAACCAAAGCCCTCCTTTTTTTATTAATTTTTGTAGTTCTAACTTCCTCTTGACGCCTCCTGACAAAATCGATGCATTGGCTTCACTTCAATTTCCACTTGCTCCAGCCTATCATTCCTATCTCGTGAACTCTGTATGCTACTCGCTACCCCTTCGTGTAATGCTACTTTGTCCTTATACATCATAACACACCCAGGAACCTGAACAGCCTTAACATTAATTTTATATAAATGAAAAAATGTCGCTTTATGCCTCTTAAGTACAAGAATTAACACACTAATCCTTACTTCTTTAGCTAGTACTATACTTTTCTTCTATCTCAAGTCTATTCATTTTTTTTTTCAAATTTAAGATTACACAATTCTCTGCTAAAGGAGCTCTATATCTAGGCTATTACCAACTTCTTCAGGCGTTTTACAAATAATTCACTCATCTGATTTGCGATTAGTATGAAGCTTACTAAACTTTTTCCCGTTCGTCTTCAGTGTAGGGCGCATTCACCTTCATGGCGACTCGCTTTTCCGCATATTGCATCTAATTTCCTTTGTAATGGCCGCAATGCTGCGTTTGAACAATAGCTTTATTATTTTGTTTGTTTTTTTGCTTAGCTCTAATGCTCTTGAAGTGAGTTTTGCAGGAAGCTTTACTTCCCTAATAGCCGATAATTTTGCTTGGGAAAAGAGTTTTTTCCCTCATCATCTTCCATCTTGTTCCCACCAATATAATTGCATGTTAGATGAGGCAAAGCAGGTTGATTTCCTTGGGTTCCCTGTGCTCATCAATGGAAGGAAGCTATTTGATGCATCACCCGTGGACGTTCGCCCGAGAATTTTCCATGAGTCGCGCATCGATAAGGTACCGAGAAAAAGAGTAGGAAAATACGCGAGAAGAACGGTTAGATTTCTTCGTTTGTACTATTGTGATGGAAAGCAAATTAGAAGGAAGGGTGCACAAATTCTGCATCACACGCCGAGACTTGCGGGAAAAATGCCTTCGCACAAGTCTCTCTCTCCTTCTCACTCCCGCTGGAAAGAACAAACAACCCGCTTTGGAACTTTAAAATCATATTTAATTGATAAAGATGAGACGAATTTGAGCATCTATGACATGCAAGTTGAAATTTCTCGGAATACTGGCTCGGAAATACTTTTTTTGCCGCGGTTAGCGTTTATGGCATCATCAGCGATGCAGAGATTAAAAAAGGCAAGTAATCCTCTATTAAAACAGATTTAAGGGGTTTTTTTTTTGTTTATACTAACAATCTGAGAACTTGTATTATCGGAGGATTTATATCCACGTGGTGAAGCAATTTAAAAATGGAATATGTTGCAATTAAAAAACATAGAAAAGCGAAAATAAGAACCACTCAGTGTGTGATAACCTGAAGCAAATAGATGATCAGCGTCAAAACACTACAAAAAAAAGACGCAACTGACGAGGCTTTACCCCGAATTTCCCTTTTTTTTCACAATTTTTTTTGAAAGTATATCTAAGCTTAAACTGCTTTTTGCATGCATTATGCGAGTTTTACGAACTCCTGTGCTTGATACCAAATCGGTGAAATCCATGGTAAGACAGAGGAAGAGCTCGTAACTAGCTTTGGGCTAGGACTGTACCACTTCTATATATATTCATATATCATGGCTTTTATGCGTGTTTCTGCCCCTCTTCTTTCCGAGGAATGTACGAAGAGGCTAAAATGAATGGCTTAGAATACACAAATTCGTTGCTTTGTGTTTGCGCGTATGAAATAAAAATTCTGATGTTTTCCATGTGTGTGGATTCTCATTTTAAAAATTAGGTAGCTTAAGAAACAAAATTCTTTCAAAATGCATACCCTATATGAAACTAGGCATTTTTCGGTCACCTTTGCTGCTTTGCTTGACTTAATATCTTAGCTAGTATCTCTCGATATTTGAGGCTTACTATATATGTAGGGAGAGACTTACGGTCCTCATACATCTCTTTGTGCTCAGCCGGAGAAAAAGACTCGATACAAGGCAGGAATATTCATTGGAAGAAATTTTTGGCACTTCCTGCATGATGGAAATAGCAAGTTAGTTAATGCTTCAAGATTTTATTTTAGTTATTACTCAGGATCGATAGATTCTGCTTTGTTTTTTCTCCTGGTCGTATTCCTTAGTCTTTGCCTGTTTCTTCTCTCTTTTCTGCCTCTTTTTTTGCTCTGTTTTTTCCCGATTTATTGTGAAGTTTTTCTCTGTCTTCCATCTCTGTCATTTGATGCATGTATCTCCTTCTTTAGGATTTTTTTGAGAGACTCAAGCTACTTAATTCGTTGAAAAATGTTAACAGTGTATAATTTTTGCTTCAATACAGGTTTCATCTATTTCCTAAATAATCTTCGCCATTTCCATCTTCAGATATCTTTTCTTAAAAGCGATTGAATGACATAGTATGAAGAGGGTATTGTTAAGAAAAGTGTCAACAGGGTGAAATAGTTTTAAACATATGTGGTTTTTTGTAGTTTTTCGCTCTATTAAACGTCAAAGGGCATAGTTTGGAAGTAAATCTGCTTTTGATGCCAGTATTCTCTTTTTTAAAGTATAGAGTTTTTATTCTTCTTTCTATCTTTGCTAGACAAAGCCGTATGCGTTCTACCTTGAAGTTTGTGTCACCATTTGAAGACATAGGTCAGAATTCCATCAATAAGGGGATTACATCGTAATGCTAGTGAATTTGCTTTCTTTTACTTTGAGCTTTTGGGAAGAAAATTGAAGTTTTTTTGTTTTAGTTGTAGAATCTCTCCTTTCGGCTTTTTTATGTGTTTTTCCATGCCATTGATTCAGTTTGTTAAAACTTTTCTCGCTGGCTCTCCATCCTTTTTTTGTGATGAAACAATCTGAAGAAAATGACGTAATTTTACAGTCGTGAGATTGAGCGGAAATTCTCTGCAGGCATCTTCTATCTGCTTGAATAAACTGTATAGTTGAGCGCCTTTTCTTTGTCTTAAATCAAAGTATTTTCCATGAGAAATTTGCTTCTTAGGTAAGAGACTAGCTTCTTAGATAAGAGACTAGCTTATTAACTGAGAAGCTGCTCTCTTTCCCAAAATAATTAAGGAAAGAGTGAGATGAACGTACGCACACAGAAATAAACACACACAGACAAAGAGCGAGAAGTGCGCGCACCAAGACACGAACACGCGCCTTAACACCTACCCCCCACCAGCACCCCCCATCAGCAATGACCCCACCACTTCTGCTTATCCCTGATGTCTTACTTCTCCCCTTTTTTTCCCTCCTCTCCATCTCCTTCGTCGTCACCGTCTTCTCCGTCTACTCCCTTTTCTTAATCTCCTTTTGAGTGCGAGAAACTAGTTTCTTAACTGAGCAACTGAGTCCTCTCTCAGCTACAACACTACTCTTCTATTAGCAATGTGATCAACCGTTTTCACCTCCAATTTTCACTTTGTGTGTGTGTGTGTGTGTTGTGGCCATAATACCTACGGTTCGGCGTATTTGCAATCCTCTCAATACATGCGCTGTACCAATTCCCTTTTCCTTAATATATACTGCTAGCTTCCTATCTGAGATTCTAGTGCTGTTATTACTGCAATGTCCTTCCATGTGTTCCATCTTTTTCCCCTTCATCCTGAGAAGGTGCTTTATTCTCCTCTTCATATATCTCTCAATCACTGGAATTTTGATTTGAGATTTTTCCAAGCTCAATTAGTGAAATTTTGCTTTTTTTAACTGATTTTTAGCCTTCTGTACGTACAGTTGTTACTTTCTCGATTTCTATTGTATAACCTTTTCATTCGTGTGTGTCATACTCATGATTTCTACCTTTTTTCTCACTTGGTTTTTGTTTAAACCGGAGAATATACGAAAAAACCTGAGACTGTGTGTGTTCACCTACTTTTTCCGTTTAATTGGTTTCTATTGATGAGGAAGATGTTTGTTCTAGCATAAATTCGTCATTATTTCATCATTTTCTCTACTATATATAGCAATATTCAGGGAATTATGTAAGAAGTTTGCATTTTTTTTTATTAGATGAAGCGAAGGAAAAACCGTTGCCGACTATTGCTCTGCTGGGCAGGCCTAATGTAGGAAAGTCAACGATCTTCAATCTTCTCTGTTCTAGCAATAATGTAAGTTTTTTTGTGTGTGTGGTTTGAAAATTTGAGGAATGATGGAATTTTCAAAGGCTGTGTGTGATTTGCTGGTGTTTCTGGATCTGCTTTTGCTTAGCAATCTGATCAGTTTAATGTATGATAGTGCTTATGAACATGCATTAAGCAAACTGCTCTCTAAATATCCTGAGTGATAAATGCAAAACACACACCCTTGTTTTTACCTTTTCCTTCACGCTTTGAGTATTTGGATTGTTGTTTTTATTACATGCGTTTTTGTGTGTTTTTTTTCTTAGGAAGAAGATAAGGCCATTGTCCATGATTCTCCTGGAGTCACCCGGTAAGTAGATATACGTTGTGTTTGAGTGATGATGAAAGGATGTATGTGCGTGTGTTTGCTTGTGTGTGTATGTGTTTTTTGCTGGTATCTGCATATTTATTGAATAAGTGAGAGAACTATATATATGTAGGGTATTTCATACGCATGTAACATAAGCTCGCTAAGTAGGAGGGCGTGAAAGTTTGTGAAACCAGAGAGGAAAGTCTACGAATAGAAGACAAAAATGGAAGAAGAAGCAGAAGAAGCAAAGAAAAAGAGCAAAAAGAAGAGTAAGAAGGAATAGAGGAAAGAGAAGTCGAATAGGAAGAAGATGAAGGAGAAATGTCACGACTAGAAATCTTCTCTTGATGACTTTTGTTTTCAAGCAAACACCTGCTGAGTTTTTTGCTCTCTAATTACTCTGAAAATCTTTTTTCCACGCATATAAACCTCGCACATACACACATACCCATGTGTCTAACTCGCTTGAAGCTAGCTAATCCCGTCGGAATTTCCAGAGTTGAGACTAGTCACTACCGTCATTTTCACTTCTTGCCTCTTTCCGTGGTATGCAAGTATAGACCACACACACACAGACATACCGAAGCATCCATACCCATCATTATCTGCAGTGATCTTGTGGAATGCCTCTTTTGTGTGTGATAGAGAAACCAATCTCTGATACAATGCCAACTCCACAAGATTTTAACCTTCCTCTAAGTTTTTTCTAAAAAACATCTTTTGTTTGCAGAGATTCCATCTTTGCGACGACAAACTACCTAGGCCTGCAGTTCAACATCTTGGATACTAGCGGCCTTTTGCCTGAAATAAGTGAGGAAGATATTATAACTCGACATGTAAGCCCACTTTCTTTGTGTGTGTGAAACATCTATGATAATATATGCCGTGAATACCGACACACAGTTGGACCGTCACTCAAGTGTGTGGATTTATACGGTGAATACGGACACACAGTTGGACAGTCACTCGTGTGTATGTGGGTTTATGCCTTCCAAGCACACACACATACAGCTTATAAACGTATAAACTGATATTGCATGTGCCTATAGCAATGAAAACCTCATTTTTTTTCATCAAGCACACAAGCGTGTATGTACAGCTTTAAAGCTATTTTTCCCGTGTGTGCCGCTAGTGGTCCTAAATGCGTCTACATATCTTTTCATATCGCTTCCTTGTGTTTGAGATTTTGTGTGATAAATAGGAAAAATGATTGCTTTTATCTAGTTATAATTTAGTGAGAAGTTTACTTTTTAGTGAAGGCTGATCGATTGCTGATGCTGCTTTGCATACTGCTGCTTCTTCTTAACTTTGAATGAAACTTCTGCTTCATTCTCTGCTGCTGTCTTCGTGATAAGCCCGCACATTCACTCGCTTTATATGCCCACACACACAAGCTCCCACTACCCTTTTAAAGGATATTTTCCTCTATTTTAGGCGTATCTTCAAGGTTTAGAGGCATGCAAAAAGGCAGATTGTTTGCTATTCATTGTTGATGGCCAGGTAAAACATATAAAAGTAGATTTTTTGAAGATGATGAGGGACAATTTTCTACCATTTAAGAGAATCTTCTTGATGTTCAGTTTTTGCTTAGGAGTATGATGTTTTTTCTGGAAGATGAATGCAATTCAAGCGAATCTTCAAAAAATTGAATTTACAGCGATTGCCGCTATATTTTTCTTCATTTGTGTGCTGCCATTCTTGTTGGCTTCTCTTTTTTCTGCTTCTAGCTTGGTTGTGTGTGGCTTTGTTTGCTTATCCTATCCATCACTCCTTCACTGTTTGGATTGTTCTTTTTATGAGAATTTCCGTGGATTTTCAATTTTAGCTTTTCTGCCTGAATGTATGTCATAGAGGGTTTAGGGTTTAAGATTTGGGTTTATTTTTGTTAGTCTTTGTGTGCTATTTAATTAATGCTAATGGCAGCGGGTTCTACTCTTTTTTGTTATTGATGATTTTGTGTTCTTCAAGGGTTGAACTTGCGTTTGGGTGTGCGAAAGCCTAATTCTATCGCGTGGAAGGTTTACAAATAGCTGAATTTTGACCTCTTTTTATGCGTTTTTGCTGCTTTTTACATTCCTTCAATATCTTACTTTCAATGTTGCTCGCCTATTCGTGATTATAGCTTTCCGATAATTTTCCCTGAGGATGTGTTTTTGTGTGTCCAATTTCGCTTTTCGAGCTGCTTCCTCTGATGTTTCTGCATTTCTGTGTGTGTTTGTAGTATTTTAGGTTTTTCACACTTTTTTTTTTGTTGCTTATTTCATGCATTTTTGCACTTCTTTCCAAAGGCTGGAGTTCATCCTCACGATGAAGATATTGCTGCGTATCTGCGCCGCTTAAGGAAACCTGTGTGTTTGTGCGTAAATAAATCAGAGTCTCCAAAGGAAGGTGAACTTCAGGCTGTGGTATGTGCGTACTTTTTGATGTGCGTATGCCAGTGTGTATGCCTATTGATGTGTGTGTGCTTATTCATAGATTGAGGTAGAAAATTCTAGTGCGTGATAATCTTCTTTTATAAAGGCATATGATATCATTTGCATGCGTGGAGCTTTTGATTTGGCTGCTTATGTGTGTGCAAATGCCTTCTGTGCTCCTTTGTGAAGGCATACTATCTGGTTTAGATGTGCTTCTGTGCTTTAAAATGAGTAGATTTAACTGTTTTCTTTATCTTGTGAGTTTCTAGTAGTGTATGTTTGTGTTGTGTGTTTGTCTTCTTCCTCTTACTCTTCTTCTTCTTCCTCTTGCTCTTCTTCTTCTTCTTCCTCTTGCTCTTCTTCTTCTTCCTCTTCTTCTTCCTCCTTTTCCTTGTCTTCTTCCTCTTGCTCTTCTTCCTCTTGCTCTTCTCACTCTTTCGGCTTATTTTTAAGCTTGGAGCGATGTTTTCGCTGAGCTTTACTTTCTCAGTCTTTCTGAGCGCCAATTAATGCTATTTACCTGCATATGCAGCTTTAATTACTGAAATAACCTCATCTTTTGTAGGCGTTCTTGGTTAATACGATGAGATTTTTGAAGATTTAATGCCTTCAAGTTTATACTTTGATGAGAGGCTGTTTCTTTCGCTTTTCATAATGAACTGATCGTTTCTTGTGTGAAATCTTCCTTGAGAGTATCAGCTAAAGACTACTAGCTCGAGGGACTTGATTTTTATCCTCTTCATCCAATGGCTTACAGAAGGCCTCAAGTGTGTGTAAAATGCTTTTTTTTAATCTATTGCAGAGAGTATTTTGCCCGGAAACTACGCGTGTGTTTGTGCATCTTGTGGTGCTATTTTTTTTAGGAGTTTTTCAGGCTAGGGCTAGGCAGACCTTATCCTTGCAGTGGTATTCATGGATCAGGCATACTCGATGCTTTAAAGAGGTGATCTTTGCACTTGTTCTTTGTAGTTTTATACGTTTTTCCCCCTTTTAAGACGTATAATTTTGTGGTTTTTTGTTGAGAAAATGAGATTCTCAAGTCTCTCCAAAGCAGCTGCAAACTCTCCTTTGCCTTTTTTAGAATTTGCTAATTCTGTAATTTTTTGAAAGAATAATCTGCTAGTATGTGTGTGTTTGCTGTGGTTATCTCCACTTGTGGTGTTAATCTTTGTTATAATAGGCCGGAAAATAGCCTGTTTTGGAAAAGAAGAAAAACATTTGTGGGGGCTGAGTATCTTAAAGCTTTGAAAAAGTGTGAATCTACGCTATTTCTGTCTTTCAATGTGTGTGTGTGCTGCTTTGTTTTGTATGGAATATTGACGTTTATCTGAGTGAATGTTTCTTCTAGTGTGGAGAGATATGTATCCTTTGGCTTCTGTTAGTGGGGTAAGGAATTTTGTTTTTTGGGTTGCAAAATATACTAGTCGTATTTTTCAGTGTTTATGTGTGTGCGAAACTTTTACTAGTGTTTTCTTAAGTATATAGAAGCACACGCAGATAGATACAGGTGTATGAAGATAGTCATTCGTAAGTCCAGCTGAATATATATGATTAGGCACACATGAATACGCACACCTTTAAACTAATGCAGGTAAATGCACGCATGTCAATACACGCACATCAGCACACACGTAAATTCAGGTAGGTCAACAGAGGCATAAGCTCAGTCACGTACACATAAAGAAGCTCAGCTACTCACACACACGTAAAAACGCGCACTTAAATATGCAATGGCAAATATACAAGCACAAATATGCACACACAGCCACACACACACACCACGTTTCTCCCTTTATTTTTCCTTCTTTTTTTCCTTTTTTACCAGCTATACTCACTCTATTCTTTAGATCAATCGAATCGTCTTCAAAGCTTCATATTGGCTGAAAATTCCTAGACAATTCTCTGTTTCAATGTTTATTCAGCTGCTTTGAGTTGATTGGATATTCCTCGACATCTTCCACCCCTCACGCTAAACAGCAAGACGATAGTGAAGTGGCATCTTCATCTATAAGAGTCTCTCTAATTGGGCGGTTGGGAAATGCATCATATACTTATCTTCTTTGTGTTTGTGTGTGTTGGATTTTGCCGTGTAATAATAAGAGTTAAGGCAAACATGCCTTGCTTCTTTGCTTTTATTCACTTTTTTTAAAGTTTATTTTATTATTGATACCGTTTGTTCTTGTTCTTTCTCTTCTCCTCTTTCACCTATTCCTCTTTCTCCTCTTCCCCTTTCTCCTCTTCCTATTCCTCTTTCTCCTAGATAATATGTATGTATGGAGCTTTTTTAATGCAGATAACCATATTATCCCCGTATGTATCTCTTAGCTACAAACCGTGTGTAGAGGTAGCATATGTCAAGTTTAACTAGCGTATCAGATAATCTTTTTATCACCTAGTGAATAACGATGTGTGAAAAATAGGAGAAAATTCCCTAGAATCTACAACAAGAGATATGAGCTTCTCTTAAAGGCTGTTTGATAAAGAGTAAGACCTACAGAACTTCGTTGCTACGCTGATTCTACAAGGAAAAAGCTGTTTTTTATATAAAGTGAGATATCAACGATAAAAATGCAAATATAAAAGATAAAAACATGCGATTTTTCCTATTAAATAACAGGTGTTAAATGCTCTACAACAAATTTTGTTAATCTCCAAAAATCCTAAGTTTGAAGATGAAACGATTACCTCTGTTTTGATTTTTTAGGTGATCTTCAAAATATAGGCTTAAGATGAGTTTTTGGTTTAGAGCTGCTAAGAATAAGCAAGAAATGAGATTTTTACGAATATTGCTGGAATCTCTGCTGTTTATTATACGTTATTTTGTTTTGCGATATCATAATAGTTAAAAAGCAAATCTGATGAGGATTCTGTCTCCAGGAGATGGTGTGTGTGTGTGTGTGGGTGGGTGGGTGTCTCTGCCTATACGCACTATTTGAAACTGCTATCATAGCCTCATCTCTCTGGTTTATATTTTTGTTAGGCCTAACGTTGGAAAGTCGAGCTTTATGAACAAGCTAGTTGGCTACGAGCGTTGTATTGTCAGTACGACTCCAGGGACTACCAGAGATAATATTTCTGTATCTTTGCAACATGAAGGTGCGTTTATATGCCTTAGTGTATGCGTGTATTTGTATGTGTTTTCCTTCTTTTGAAGGGGGGGTATACTGTGTTTGTGTGTGTGCATGAATTTAAAGCCTTTTTCAGGGTGTGCTAGATGGCTCTATACCCTGGATAAGCTGCATGTATATGCTAGATTGTAGTATATTCATATGTATTCGTTTATGCTTATTTCTGTGTTGTCTCTTGGATCCTTCCGGGAGTGTGTGTGAGTGATATGATGGAATGAGTTATCTTGTCGAAATAAAGGTGAAATGTAACAGAGCTGTGTTTTTCAGTGTGTGAATAGCTGCGTACCAGCGGGTGTGTATGTGCTTGGAGGTGTTAAAAGCACACACACATCCACAACCACACACGCACACACATAAAGCTGTGCTAAATTCGCGATGGAAGCCCAAAATTTTCCCCAAATTTTTACAGAAAACCTTTTAGTTTCACGCAAATTGTTGCAAATTTGTATTCTTCCACTTCTTCGTCTTAGAGGCTTTTTTACTAAATTTTGAATATCTTCAAATTCGGGGTTTTTTAGGTTCTCCCACTTTTGTTTTCACGGACACGTCTGGTGTGATAAGAGAGAGGAAGATAAGGAAATCACACGGACTTGATCGGATGATGTTTGATCGCACACGCAGGGTAAGCACACAAAAGAGGGCATAAAGTATGCTTTATTTTACCTTTTGTTTTGGATGCTTTATAATCTGCTTTCTATGGCTCATTTCTTGTTTTTTAGAGAGAGTGTGCAACTCCACTATATGAGAAATAGTAGTGATTAATCTAGTATTTGCTATTACTAGAGAACACACACGACTCTCTATAATAGGTGCGAAATAGTAGTTATTAATCTATTTTTCTAAACACAAGACACACACAGCTATTCTATCTGCAAATTTTCCTTTTTTAAGCTCTAGACTACCCTCTCTTTTTGAAGGGAATTAAGTGTTCACACACGTACCTCGTTACCCACTTGTTTCCACTTTTTTCTCTCCCGTTAGGCGATCTTCTCTTCTGATGTGTGTGTGCTAATGATTGATTCTATGGAGGGAGTTACGGACCTAGATCTTGTGACTTCTAGGCAGATAAAGGAGGCAGGACGTGCGTGTGTGATAATCTGCAATAAGTGGGATTTAGGCGAGAAGAACGAATCCACTCTTCACAAGGTGATGGATGGGAGGTGCTATATATTTATAAGAATACAAGAGAGTATCTATTACAGCTTCTTTATAGAAACGTGGTATCAGCCTATAGTGCTGGTATGCTCATTCTTTATACCTTTCCTTTTGCTGAGGTAATGAAAATTGGGGAGAAATTAGGGTTTAGTGTTATTTTTTTGCCGCAAGCTTTGTTGGAAATACGAGGGGTTTGTGTGTGGTTGCTTCTGCTTTTCACACTTGAGCTTCTTCTTTTTCTACTCACAGACCGAAGAGGCGGTTCGTCTTTTACTGCCAGAGGTGTGTTACGCAGAGATACTATTCGTTTCAAGCAAGACTGGCCTCAGGGTAAATAAAGTATACACAGCAGTGGCTAATGCTGCTGGAGAGGTATGTGTGTGCGTTTTCTTCGTTCTAATAGCGGAGAACATCCTCCCTGTGTCGTGTGCTAATAGAGGAGAGAATCTGCTTCCTCTTTTGTTTGCTGCTTAAACCGCTAATTCGCACACTTTCGGGCTTCAAGTCTGCATGATTTGACAAGTTTGCGATTCAGTGTATTCTGTAGTAATTTCTTTGTGTGCGTACAAATACCGTGTGTGTTTGGCGAACAGTGAATTTCTTCAAGCTGTTCTTTTGGTTTTTTCAGCAGTTTACTGCTGTTTTAGCGTAGATTTTTCTGTTTTTAGTGCATCAGTCCTACATTGAAATGCAGGTGCTTTTGCAATATCGTGTTTTGCCTTCTTTTGATGCGCTTTATATCTGTGGATCATGCCTCTACTTTTATCTTTACTTTTCATGAAATGGGCCTCTCGATTGTGTGCGTGATTCCCGGACTGAATTTGCGCTTCTTTTGCGAAATTTCTCTGTTCCGCTGCTTTTTGCACCTCCAAGATGATATTTCTGCGTGTACTACTGCTTTTTACGCCTAAAATCTTTTTCAATAAATAGTCTTCCCTCTTCTTGAAGAAGATTTTTAAAGTCTGCGAAAGGTGCTTCAACTTCTTCTTTTTTTCTATTTTCGCTTTTCCGCTTTTTAAAAAATATTTTTTCCTTTGCTTTTTGCAGCATAGGAAGCGTGTGAATACCTCAGCCCTCAATAAGACACTTGAGGATATTATGGGTATCCATCCTCCGCAATCTTTTGAGCATAGAAGCGCGAAAATATACTATGCAACTCAGGTGGATGAAGTTTATTCATGCTTATACTCTATCGAATGTCTTAAAAGGTTTTTTCTTGTTATTTTGGTGGGAGTTTAGCGTCTATTTTTACTCAATTTGTTTATTAATTTATAAGATTTGCTCATTTTTCATCCTTGCAGTGCATTTATATTTTGAGATATAAATTCGAATGCCATTGCTCGCTTGGTTGTGAGATGATTGTTTTATACTAGCTGCTATAAAATTTTTATTATTTTTTGTTGTTTTTGTACATTTTTTATGATAAAATTGTCCTTTTCAAAAGATTAAAAAATATGCTTAAACTAATAGAATTTACACATGGATTGTATATAAAATGAGCCCCACTTTTTTGCAGTAAAGTGCTGTTTCCCGACAAGATTCTTGCTTTTTTAGAATTTCATGTTCTTGTGAGCTTTCTGATACTTTTGGGGTTCATTCAATATCTTTAGGTATGGTATGAGTAGCATCAATATGTGAAAAGAGAGATAGATGCGTGTTCTTGTAGCGTGAGTGAAGAATTTATACTTTTTAAAATGTTGGAAATTTTTCATTTTTTTTGTTTTGCTTTCGCTTGAGGTTGTCTGACCTAAACCTCCAGTCTCTCCACAAAATCCATCCTCTCCAAAAAAATCCACCTTTTTCGCCCCTCTACCCTCGCTACCACCTCCTCCCTCTCCACCCTCTCCACAAAATCCATCTTCTTCACAACCTCCACCCTCTAATAGTTAAACGCGCACACACATTTACACGGGAAGCTAGCTAATCAGCTTGCATTTACTCGCGAATTTTTTATGCTTCAGGTGAATGTATCCCCTCCTTCATTTGCCATCTTTTGCAATGACGAAAGTCTTTTCTCGGACGCGTTACGAAGATTCATAGAAGATGGTCTAAGGCGGGCATTTGGCTTTAAAGGAACTCCTATTCGGTATGAAAGCGCGCTTCTACTTGTTTTTTACTTGTGTGTGTGAAACTAACCTGCACGATTGATTTGTCTCTGCGCTTGAGGGCGATATCTCCTTTTTCCAATAGTTTTTATGATTTTAACGATGGTCTAATTATCTTCCTCGTGGTTTTGCTGCTAATTACAGCGTCATATGCAAAACTAGATCTATCGCATCTTTACCTCGTTGCACGCGTATTAAATATGCGTACACTGAATTTAATTCACAACACATACCAGTACATTCGCTGGATCGCCGGCAGTAAAAGGGGCGTGGGACCCTTGCATTTACCCACACTGTTTCTGAAGTTGCTTCAGATGGTTAAAAAATTCCTCTTTTTCTGTAGGATATTTTGGCGTTCTAAGAAAGATCAAAACTCTGGAAGTTCTCGACGAGGGGCGCTAAGAGCTCGATTTGTTTCGAGCTAATTGAAAAAGCTTTTGATAAGCGGAAGAATATGCAGAGTTTCCAGAATCAGGAGTTGCTCTGATTGACATGAAAATGGGCTAGATTCATTTGGTTGCTTGTGTTTCATTAGGCTCTAAAGTTAGCAGAAGACGCGCTTTTGTAGTAGCTTTCAGTACAGATTGGATTTTTGTAGATTTCAATTTTTTGAATTGAGATTCATGCTAGGTATCTACTCCTATCGTCAGGGTGGCAGGATGTATCCAATTGATTTGGGTTAGATGAAGTTGGTGCATTACTAGCAAAGACCTTTTTGACGGAGAAAAATTAGTCGGGAGCATATAATAAAGCAAAAAACTCGGAATTCTATACACTATACCGTAAGTCCTAAACGTTTTGGGCCCTTTTTAACCCTCTGTCGAGCGCTTATTTGTTCACAAAATATCTGTATTAATTCCCACCTATTTCTCTGTGCTTCAGTTGCTGAATTTTTGCAACAAGCCGCATTTATACCTACATGAATTCAGATGCAGCCCTATATGCATATACACAGATACGTACTGAGCTTATGAATAACCCGAGGCACAAAATATCGAAGAAAATTGTGTGTGTGGGACCTTCATTTGTGTGCGTCCTGTAAAATCTCGAGCGCGAAGGCGTACTACTTTTGTTTGGTGTTCTCTACAGTTGCTTCTTTCAGTCGGCCGCGTAGTTTTAATATTGTGAATCTGCAGCATGCATAGGAGGGAATCTTAGAAGCTACATGCGCGTGCTTCTTCATAAACTATAGGGATTGCATGTATTCGAGTATCCTAATAATCATAGATGGATTCATTATAATCTTAAACATTTTGCATTTTAAGAATTCTCTCAGAATTCTGTAGCTTTACTTACAAAATTTCACACTAGAATTTTTTTCTCTTAGCATCACAGTGGCTGCTAAATCTTGTAGATAAGTCTTAATTCGTGCCACCAAGTTTGCTTTTTCCTACAAAAATTTGGAAGCTTTCATTTGATTTCTTTAGAATGCATATACTGACTTAAAGCCTGTAAAAAAGAATCAGGTTTTTATTTTTCCGTCTGTTGCGTTAAATAATAAAGGGCGCTAATGTTTCCTGGATGGCTGCCGTACAATGAGATGGCATTCCTCGTGCACTCCTTTATTAGAAGGCATAACATACACCATAGCTTTTTGTAAATTCCGTTATTCCTGCCACGACTGGCTTTTAAAGGGCGGGCTCATTAGTTTGTGGAAATTATAATTTTATAAATATGCTCTTTACTAATCATATGCTGAGCATACCAGCCTCATTCACTGACATACAAAAGTGTGACTTAATATGCACTCACATACAGTTGAGGCCTTAAGATAAAACGTTACTAGCTTAAGAGCTGTTTTTCCAGTGTAAAACTACTTCGCTATGGTTTTAACTTATGGAAACCACCGAGTGATGCTGCATGCAAGTTTGCTATGCAGTATCTAGAAATTCTAAGATATGCTGTAATTTCATCGTTACTAGTTTGGTTGTTTTACTTCACAGCGAGAGTAGCGCCGCAACCATTAGGTGATGCTTTCCTTAATGCAATTCAGCATGGATCTGGCACTTTAGCCTTGGAGTTATTACTATTTGTCACTCGTAGCAGGACCCTATTATCCCTATGCCATCCTAGTGCCTTTGCGTAAGAGCAAGTTTTGCATCCTCAGATATTTGGTTTTTTCCTCCAACCTTTTCGGCTATTCACACTGGAATAACGCAAAGAATTTTCAGTCAGACAGGATCTCTGATGTACTTTTGTTGCTTCCTGATTTTACCTTGATATTCTGATTTCTCTGAGATCTACGTCGCACTTATTATTAATATCACAGTAACCTTCAGTAGTGCAATCAGATGATCAAGTGTAGACTTCCTTCGTTTTATGATGGTGAAGCTGTGCAACATGCCCGAAAACCCAATCTATTAGCATTTTTAGGCGCAGCCATCATCTAGAATTTTCTGTTAGGAACCTGTTTAGCTAATTACTAAGTATCCCTGGTGGTTCATCTGGCTAACGGCTACGTCAAATTCTACAGAAGCTATGTACTTATGAAGAAAGCTGTGGCTATTTTATCGCGCTACGCTTGTGAAAATTGAAGCCGTACCGCAGGCATTTCGGCAACTTTAGAACCATGCATAACTATTTTTTAGGGAGGGATGTCGAAAAGCGTAGTAATTATCTAATGTCAATATCATAACTGAAGGCGAAGGAAGAAAACGTGGATTCCAAAGTACATCTCTCGGTAGTTACTTTCGGTTTTCTGGAAAAAATACTTTTAAAGGCTGACTTATTGGGATGAAAAACTAGCTCTAAGCTACAGCCTACTTCAGGAAAAGCAGCATGCGCACTAAACTGCTCGGTAGAATAATCATACACGAAGATAATTCGCAGCATTATACTAAGAAAAACGTGAAAAAGCATTACCTGCTATTGCTTACCCTTAACAAGCTGCGTAATACACACTAGTTGAACTCGCTACTAAATTGTACAAGGTAGCACACACCTTTACTAGTGTCATTACTTATGCAAGAAAGCACACCCTCATATATAGGCCTGAAAGTGTAGCATCAACACCATAGCTAGGCCACTAGCGCCTACTAGCTAGCCCAATCACACCTAAAATTTACACTTTGCTTATCAAGGTCGTGAAATTTTCTTCCGCTTACGTTACCGGATGGCTGCGCGGGTCAACGTAGGCATGCACCACACTCCTCCGCACAAACAAGTAGTTCACACATCACAGCACATGCGAGTACCCATTGTTGTAAGCACATCCTCACGCACACACACATGTACATGCTGGCATGAGGAAGGCTCTCACACACACCAACACATACAACACCCTCATATACTTGGGTGGAGGCTTTCATTATGTGTGTTTGCTGTTTCCCTCAAAAGGGCGCTGCTCACGAGTCTTGAAGGAAAATATCGTTAGCCTAGTAGACTCGCGCGCCGCCAATTGAACTGTTGTTTTTACCACAAAAATGCACACCCATGAAAGTATTATACCACGACAAAGAAAGAGGTGACGCCTGTACATGTAAACTAAGCGAATAATTATGTATACCCACGGGGGTTAGTCTACAAGCACGTAATCCATTGCCACTTGACCCTCCACACATATCATACTACTCGATGGTGCGCACCCGTATTGGTGAGTAATGTGAAAGCTAGCAGAAGCATAAGGTAACTCAGCGTGAGAAACAGCGTTTATTTATACCCTTGTATCGGGTAATGAATGATGTGCAGAAAGCAAGCAGTGCAAATACATATGAGAGTAAATCTACCCCAATATAGCCTTACGCTTATTTTCTCACGCATAATCCTCTACGATAGCAGCGGCATATTGTACTAACCAGGTTTTAGTGGAAACGCTTGCCGCGGAAACCGTGGAGCACACATAAATAAAGCTTTGCTCTATTTTTAAATTAAAACTACTACGCTTTATCTAGTGATAGATAATTAGGTGCTTTCATTTGAGGCTCGCTCTATCTTACTTCGGAGTCAGAAAGTGCGCCATATCTTACGTAGCGTAGTAACGAGAAATACCAAACGAAGGTCCTCCATCTTAGGCGCACCGGTTGAAAAATGATAGAGTAAGAAAAAAGTGTACGAAATTCAATCTTCATAGATGAATGTTCGGAAAAAGATTGCCTTTAAGTATATTTGAGGGGATTTCTTCTGCAGAATAGCTGCGTGTACGTAAGAATACCCTTGTAATTACACTTTTATAGAGAAGATATTGTAAACCTAAAAAAAGCTGCATTATTATTTCTGATCAGGTGTAAAGGTTTCGTGCATACATACGGGCACCGCGTAAGCTGATACGCATAGCTGGACCCAGAGAAGGCACTTTTTTACTCAAGTGAGCGGGACTTATTGTGTTAAAATGATCAGTACAGGAAATTTTCATTGTTAGTACAATGGTAATGCCGCCTACGCATCTCTAGCATTGTTCAATTTGCGCGTCAGTCAGCATCCTTTAATGACTGGTTTGCAGTGAATAAAAAAAAACGCATATTGTGCTGCTGCCATGATGATAAGCACATCACTCACTATATGATGCACATAACAATGAGGGTTAGCGGCTGAGATAGTAAGCTATAGCATTTCCTTATAGTTGCAAGATACTACGCCTTTTTGCGATACCTGGGCTCTTGATATTTACATTCTAGCAGTTTTACATATTTTAACTTCTTGCGGACTTTATTTCTAATTGCTCATTAAATACTATTATGCTGCTCTAAGTTTTTAAAGTACATAGCGCTGCACATGCAAGCGCATGAAATAGCAGACTGGTAGGTTTGTGAGCACAAGACAATTGAAAAGTAGCCCTTCTCCCAGTTTCTACAAAAGCTATGAAGCATCTGCAAAACAGAAAGGGTTTATATGTTTTGCTCGAAGCAAAGAAAATTAGTAAACACTGCTGCGCATTTCCGCCTGGAAGCATAGCGTGTAAACTCCCTAGATACGTGTATGCGCATAAACGGTAGACATTGGGAGACTTCGTTGCGTGGCAGATAGTAGCGATAATCTTCATGCACATGTTTATACGCGTTATCCGGCAAAAAAAATGTATCTCATAACTACGGAAGTAGATATAACCAGTCTGAAAAGTAATTTTTCTGCTTGGCAATAATGAGTAACATAGTATGACTTATTGCCAGTATAAAATAGGTTTACATGAACGCATTTTACCAAGTCCAAACAGATAATTAGTCGAAAAGCAAATGAATGTTTGTAAATCTTGGGCTTTGCTATACTTCTTCAGCTATGTAAATTTGATGTGTATCAGCTATTTTCTATTAAGCAAAGGGCTCTCTTGCCATTTTTATTTTGCATGGACTTCCCAGCTTTTACGAGTCACTGAAAAATTCATTTTTCGTGTGGCTTAGTCTTTTCTGTTAAGTTTTATTCACTATAGTCGGTAGCCGTGCAACGATTCTACAGTTCATACGGAATTATCATCCGCACAAATAGCTATGGTTCAATTGAGGGGAGAAAATGATAAACTGGAGATCAAGTGCGTCTTCCTGGGCTGGTATTTTCAGTTAATTTCAAGCGTGACACACTGTTAAAAAAAGCATTTTTGAAGGTGTTCAAGTTTATTAATACGTATGAATTAATGCAGCATAACATGCCTCAGTGGCAGGGCTGCTTTTCCCTGATTCTCTTACCATATTCGCGCAACTTAGGTGATTTCTGCCATTTCATTCTTGCGGAGATAAACGTAGTCCCAAATCCTGATCAATCAAGACAGCGCAATTCAGCAAAATTTCGGATGGAAAAATTTTCCTGTGATACTTTCGTACTTGAGACTATCCTGCATCCTCGTGAGCTGAGCGGCGCATATTTTACTGTCTCGGTGTTTTTTACCTGTAGCCTTTGTGGCTTTTCTTTACCCAGCATTCTGCAACGACCTTTTCCCGGAATCAATTGTCTCCATCGCTCGATACAAACGCTCCAAGACTAGCTACAAGCTTTTCTGGACCCTCTCTAGTTACATGAAAATGTTTCCACTGGCTTAAATTTATTTATTCGAATTTGTTCAGACAATCCTCAAAGGCAAATCTCAGTGGAAATCATAACCAAAAAAATGAGTGTGTAGCATGGCAGTTGGGCTTTCCGAAAGAAGCCCATCCCAAGAGTTTGGGACGGAGGCGGCCAGTTCATCATCGGAAATGTCTGCTAAAGCAAAGAGGGATACATTTGTTGCCTCCGGAACTTATGATGGAGTTTCTTCCCCACGTATAGAAGACTTATCATCTATGCCTCTACTTAGGCTTGTGAAGTTTGATAATCTTTATGAAAGCAGCCGACGAATTATCCCCGGTGAATGTACTTGCGAAAAGGCTTCGAGGGGAAGATCTTCTCGGGTAGACTCAGAAGGGGGAACAAACAATGGATGGTATCCAGATAGAAATGGGCATGTAGGCCGATATATGCGTACCTCATCATCTTCATCATCATACTGGGATAATCATGGTGAGATTGACCGTAGTGAGGATATATCGACGGATACTTGCAGAAATACTCGCAGCGATTTCCACTTTAGTTACCCTTCGCATCAAACAGAGAATGAATTCAACGCAAACAACCCTAGTTGCTCAAGTAGACTACAAAAACAACATAGCTATCGTTATGACAGCCAAAACAGAACCTCTACGAGTAGTGGCCTAAAGTCATCTCCCTCATATAGCGCAACAAAGAGCTTTGTCACCACCATAAACACTGTCAAAGATCAACAAGCAGAAAATTCTTCCTGTGGATCGCCTGTAAAAGTATCCCAGCAGCTCTCAACACGGGAAAAAGAAAGAATAAAAACCTACGCCAACCACAAAAGGAGATTCTTTCCGGAATCATCAGTTGATCTCCCCGCTTCAAGCTACTTCTGTCCAAAATGCTCTAAAAAGAGAGAATCTGCGAAGTATCGACCAGAGCAAGACGCGCTGCCAAGAGTTTTTGTAGAATCTGCCTTCCTCAACGTTCTCCCAACAGTAGATATTTTCATGAATTCATCGAAGCTACGACCATACAACCTCATCTTCAACCGAATTCACCTACATATAGACCTTCTTAACAAACTTCCTCGCTTTTCTCTACCACTCAACGACACGGCTATACTGCAATACGTGTGCGAAGATATTTCCTTGCTTCCCCGATTCTGCGGGCTGGAGATTCCATTCAGGTTACTAACCCATGATTTTTGGTTTTTGGCAATGTACACCTATCTCTCGGACCTCCCTCCCTGGGCAAGTCCCCCCATCAAGCTATTGCGGATCTACAGATACCAGAGTTTTACTCAGTGCTACGACATAGAAGCGCAACACACAGAGTGCCTAGTCTTCCATAACTTGAGAACAGTAATCAAGGATTTTTCCGACACGTTGATAAGCATTGAATTAACCTACGGAGAGGACTTTTCGGTTCTTCATCCTCTTTGCTACTTTAGGACTTTTTGCCTATTCTTGAAGGAGTATAACTTCAAGCTTAGCAGTATTAACTTTCGAGGTTGGCTTGACGTAGCTTATATCTGTGAAGGGGTGCTTTTATAGCGAACAAAGCTAGAAGAACGTAGCATGATTGTGCATAGGGTAGAGACGCAAGAAAGATGTACTTCCATTAAACCATACGTATATGGCGATGAGGGAGATAATGAGTAATTCTTTTAGTATAGTAATTCGATGAATATGACGCAAGCGAGTGCACGTAATGTGTAAAGTTCGCCTAACCATCTTGGTACTAATGAGCCAGCATACTTTCCAGGCTTACCAATTCTGCTTAGTGTGTTCAAAACGTGGAAAAAAAATTTAATATGCGAGAATATTACGATAAGCTGGAAAGTGACAAATCTTCCGACTCAAAGCCTCAAGTTTTATTGTATTGCTTCCAATTACAATAAAAAGAAGCATAATCTATCACAAAAAGCGATTTCCTTTGATAATTAGCAATCAATAGAAGTTGATTTGTCAACTTTTTCTATTCCACGACACGATTCGTAGCTATCCATATTTCTGGTTTCATATCATTCTTCAACTTTCATGGGAAGAAAGGTTGTGCGCAATTGCTCTTTCGATTTTGCTTCGATTGCATATGCGAAGAATTGCAGGCATGGATGTCATCCCTTCAAAATTTTTTCTTTACTTTTAGTTTAATTGCTACGCTCTGCCGAAATTCAGCTATTAATATGCTGCGTTTAGCTGATACTGAAGACTCGAACACGGGAGAATTCACAGATTCTACGTTTTCCGATGATTCCTCAGAAGATATAGATGATGTCGATGGCCTCTTTAGAGTTCGAGAAGAAATTGACCAAGTGTACGATAATAAGGACAATCGTAAGTTCTTTGCTATGGTGACCTCAACATGCCATCCAATAAGATATACTTCTAGCAAAAATTATTGGAGGGAATAGCAAAGACATAAAAACAGTAATGAGACTACAATAATGTGAAAATCATTGAGGAAGCTACATTCTGTAGACACTGCACAACATTCAAGTTTACACAATCATGCCGTCCCATGTATGCTTTATTCATGAATTACGACGCCAACGCACACAATTCTCTGATAAATATGTAAATAACAAAAGTCCCCTCTCAAATTAACATTTGAATTGCACTTGGTTCTGCATGCGTACTCCCACGCATTCTCAGCAAGTACGTAAAATGTACACTGTCCGTTGAAATACACATGTACATCCCCCAAAAGCAATCGAATTCCGGTTATACAAGCATACAATGGTAACACCAGCCCCAAAAATACATAAAAAAATGCTAAATAAAACAACAAATCTCAGATTACGCACTGACTCGAAGAATGACGTCAATGATTCGGAAGCTGCATTCACAGCAGGAAACAAATCAGTACGATGCATTTAATGCGGATGCTGAAGGATTATCACGGACAAGCGAAGCCGAGAAGACCACGGAAAACAGAGAACAAAACAAAGAAACACCGGAGGAGACAAGCTCCGCATGTAAAAGTGGGACTATCTCTAACACTGATTCTTATGAGACCCAAAACACTCCAGAAGGAACAAGTTTTCGCAAAGAGAGAAAAACTGGGTCAGACGCTTCCAATCGAAGTATTCAACACAATAGCAAGCCTTATAACTTGATTTCTGTCAAGTTTAAGAAAATAGACAGGACAAGGAGAGCAGGGGGACGAGAGAGGGAGGGGGGAGCAAGACTTTTTAGCGACGAGCAGGTCCCGGTGTTTGCATGAGTTTAGAGGAAGAAAGAGATGGTAATGCTGGGTAAGCAGAAGCTTTCCTGCGAGAATGTATAGAAGGCAAGATAGTGTGTCATGGTATACACACGGGAGGGGAAGCCACGGAGAGAAAAATGCATTAAGATGAAGATATCATCACGTATAAGCAGCAAAAGAGCAGAGTATATGTATCTTTTTACAACTATTAGGATTTTTGATCTCGAAAGCGAGTAAGGCTAAGTATCCATGTAAATGATCCGATTACAAGGTCATTAAAGTAAGGCTTGTGGCCATAGCATCAGGATCTCGCCTTTTACTGGCAGATTTGCGAACGGTAGCCGCTCCTATAGTCTTGAAATAAGTGGGCAAGAACTACTATTAAAGGTATTAGACTGTACTAAAAACATTAATAACGCTTTTGTAAGTATATCTTCTTAATACGGGATTCTTCTTCGGCTGAAGGGCTTATTTGAATAAAAAGAAGGAAGCTAGATTTTTAGTATAGTGCTCAAGTTGCAATGCTATTCGAATACGAAGGGGGAGCAACGTTAATCACCTGAAAAGGCGAGGATGGGGATAATGAATAGAGCGCCCATCACGTACATAGCCCAAATAATCTAAAGCCTTTAAAGAAACTAGTTCTACTTGATATCGGTGCTACGCACGTATCGTCCCACCCGTGTAATATATATATAACTTAATCCCCCAGGAAAGGCTCTCGTAGCATCTTCCAAGCGTTTTGAAAACTCAATTCACGGCAGGATTATTCGCACATACACCCAAGACAAAAAGTAGAGGTTTCTTGTATTATTTTCGTCATTTATTATTTTCATACAAAATAGCAGCTGCGAGTAGCATACTTTCTAACTTGTTAGAATTTCCGGCCCTCTCAGCAATACCCTTTACTACATGATCTTTTTCAAAGCTTAAACAGGATCATCAAGCCGACAGATAGAACGCTGCCCCAGTTTTATCGGCGATATGTCAAATATTATACAAAAACACATTGGGGAGAGAATACTGTGGAGCGACAAATATTACTTGAAGCTAGTGAACTGTATAGTACAAAATGGACAGCGATTTCTAACAAAGATAGTTACCAGGTTGAAGTCTTAACAAGGTAGTCGTAGAAGCAAGAGTGGCGGATTACTTTCTTTTTGTGCATACCACATTTCATAATTATTATTGCATGATTATATAGAGAATTTAGTGATTATATGCTTACATATGAAGAGGCAGGTGCCAGAACATACTGGAATACCGGGAAACCATTAAAGTAAAAGCGCTTACTGGTGCATATAATATTGTTTTTAGCATAGCCTAGAGAGTTTATAAACTTCCTGCTGTCACTAAAGAAAAGTAGAGGCTGATAATTTACTGAAAATACGAGGTATATGCTAGATACCATGTAAAATACCAAAGTGGCCATTCTCTCCAAAGCGCACTAGCTATCACGAATCATAAGAAAGAACCGGGAGAAGCGCGAATGGCTTCGATGTTTTTTTCCAGAATGTTTATAAAACAACGCAAATGAATCAGAAGAAATCATTTCTTAAACTCCGCGGAGCCAGCTTTAATGATTTCCTGCAGTACTGGTATAGGCAACAAATCTGACTCTAAAGTGCATCCGTCAAGATACTATTCAATAGGAAGGGTTGTACAAAGCATGCGAATTATGCGTACTACTGAAACCCCGCGAAAAAGTCACAGTAGTGTTTTTAAGTAAGTACAAGAGTAGGAAACTCAAAGGGCGCGAAAATACAAAATGACACTGAAGATACATCAAAAGACCACCTTTAAAGAAATAGAAGAGTACGGTCATTTCCTATAGCGACTACTGTATACATATATGAGGGCCGCGGGTGCACTTCGCATAAAGAACCAGTAGAATGGGCGCGCTGCAAAGGCTGCCAATATTTTAATATTTTTCTTGATTCATTTTATAGATGGAAGTTGTTGATAGTGTTTAAATAGCAAAGCATAGCTTCATGCTGCCTAGTGCTAATAAAAAAGCCACACACACTTAAAAAAAGCCGCCAAAAGTTGATCATAAGAGCAGCATAATATGACACATATACGTCACGCACGCTTACATATTATATACATCATCTTGCAAATTCATCATCACACACATTTACAAAGATCACAGCTGCATAAGATCACAAGGACTTCATACATAGAAATCCACAAAGATTACACACACCACATATACACAAAGTCTACATAGAGAAAAAATCAAAGAGACTTCCATAGAGGTAAAATCAGAGAGACTTCCATAGAGAAAAAATCAGAGACATCATGCAAACACATTCACAAAAGACGTCAAGCACACACATTCATAAGAAACTTCACACTCACAAACTCAACACACCCTAAACAAATCAAAAATTTCAAGTCTCGCCGCATCTGCGCGATAGAAACTTGCACTACTACCTGTATACGTAATGCAAGATGTAATGAACCTTCAAGACGGCTTTTCGCGTAGATTTTGCCTCTCTAAATCCTTGAAAAAACCCAGTCCTAAAAAAAAACTCCCCCAGAGCCGAATTTCTATGAGAGCAGCTTCTTAAAGAATGCCTATTCATAAGCCACATAAACATTAGCCTTCTCACCCAGAAAAAGTTACTATTTCCTAGTTAATTTATGTTTAGAAGGGCTTCCCAATCCCGTCATATACTCCATCATAGTTGAATATGACAGCTTGAACTTCATGCACCGCAACCATCACATACGTTAAAATATGAGTAAACCTCTTATTACTTTCTCATCTTCAAAAATCATGGAATTTTATTGAAAAAACTTTCAAGGATTTTATATTGACTAAGACGAGTTCTGGAGAGTCATAAAATGCAGGTAAAGTCAGCAGGAGTAGCTTTCTATTTCTTTTAAAAGAATCATCTTCCACCTCATTCTTAGTATCACTTACAGTAGGAGGGCTATCATTACTTTCTGATACTTTTTCTTCATTAAAATTCGTTCGCATAGCATAGTTTTCATCATCAACTAGTAACTCGTACTGCATTGCTTTTTGATTGCCAGCAAAAAGCACATCAGGAAACTCATCTGGCATTATGCAGAATGGGTCATCCATAAAATAAGGATAGCACCTGTATATGAATGTGAGACATCGAGATGGTTTGCACACACATGGACACACAAACATGCACACACACGCATGCAAATCTAAATACAGAAATAAGTAGAGAGCAGCGTAGCAAGAATAGGAACTTTAGAAAACCTGCATATTTGTTAGAGAATGAGATAGGATACACACACACATAGCGGTGTATAGACAAAAGAAAAGGGCAATGTAGCAAGAAGGAGGGTTTTTACGCGAGCAAAAACGAAAGAGCACGTATAATGAAAAGATGTAGGCGAAAAAGAGGGTGTGTGAAAACATGTGCGATAAACTGGCAGAACGCTAAATAGTGTTTTAAGTAAGCTGTAGTCCAAAGAAGGCAAAGACAGCAGATGAAAAAGGAGGAAAGGCAAAAAAACTCCATCATGAAACAACAGTCAAAAAGTCCCTTGTGTGTGCAGTTCGCAACGACACAATAATAAAGATGTACGGGCCACTTTACCGAGAACAAGCAAACAACAAAAAGGGAATCTCAACAGTCAGTTTTCCTTCTTTTAAAGATGCATATTCAAAGAGAGTATTCGAACACACCAAAGAAGATGTAAAAAATGATTTTAAAACAAGTAGATACTACACACAAAATACCAATAAAAAAGAATACTAAATAAACGCCCGAAAAAAGCACATAAGCTGGATATACCAAGGTGTACGTACACCCCAACACATTACTAAAAGCAATAATCCTGCAGGTGGAAAAGCAGAATTATATTCAAGTCTAAAAATTTGATACTTTTAGACTTCAAGGAACCAATATAACACACACATACACATATATATGTGAAGACAAGCAGAGAATCTGAAAGTTCTACTTACGCTAGGGTGTCCGGAGCAGTGGGAGCAATACAGTGTGAAAGAGCAGTCAATTTCAGGGCCTCTGGGTTGAGAAAATGAGTGCATTATATCATAAACAGGTACACACACGCACATTAACATGGATATACGAACTCCGAGATATAAAGATGCAAGTAAAAGCTGAGAGTTTCATGAAAATGCAGAGGCAAACACACAAACTATAATGCCATACATCCTGAACACTAAAATTTACACTCACCGGTGATCTATGATACAGAAAAAGTTGGGGAAAACAAAAAAATTCACAAGCTACAACGAAATCCCAAAAACCCAAATAAAGCCTCAAAAAACCTACAAAAATCACGAAAAAAGAGGGAATATTCAGAGCACAGCAAATGGATGCAGAGACTACGAAGAAGCGTATAAAATTCCGAAAAAAAATAACTGAAAGTTGAAAAATGAGTGTTTCTGCTTGAAGTGCTATGTCATGATACAGCACACCTACAGGGGGCTTAAAAATAAACGTTCTTCTCGATCATGGCAAGAAACGCATCAATTTGGCAGTGTATATCTATCTGTAGTAGTAATGGAAAAACCGTATGTCACGGAACTATACAGTTAAATTTGAAAGGAAGAAAATCTGCAGGAGTCACTAAATAACTTTGTGCCAACCTTACACACAAAAATTCCCCAAAGATATAAGCTTACCCATTGGAGAGAGCTCCGAGAAACTACACACGTCACTTATTGGTTGGCCAGAAGTACCTAGAAACCTAACCTGATTATCAGCAAAAAGCGAAACATCAAAGTCACTTCATACGCAGTGTAACACACACACACACACACACTAAAACACATTGATAGAAGGGGTTTTGCAGGCTTTATAAAATAAAAAATAGAGAAAACAGAGTCTTTTGGGTAAAAAAAAGCCTAATCTTCAGCCTGAGTTCACACACACATAAAGTTGCTGAGAATTCTTAAAATATGAAGAGAACCTGCCCTTAGCATACTCCGACTGCAGCAAAACTAATAGAAATCAAAAAATGCAGCAAAGCGCAGAAAATTTGAAAAAATCCAAACGAGCAGAGGGCGAACACACACTGACATATAAACACAATAAGAAGCACACATATGTAAAGCGGATAGACTGTAGATGCAAACACACAAGGAAATATCCATATTTACACACAGAGAAATGTCGGTAAATACAGAGAAACATCTCCACACACACACACACACCGAGATATATATCCACACACACATGAACATCAGATGCATACTATTAACAAAAAGCTCCAAACTTACACCATCCACGCTGAAGGCGTAGGGGTTAGTAGTTCCCTTAAACGAAGAAATTCTGCTGCAATGCTTAAAGAGTATAGGATGCATTGGCAGCTGGGGAAGACTGTAAGTCGTCGGGTCATTAGGACCTAAGAATACACACATACAGTGCAGCTGGAAACATTGCTATGAGCTACTGAAGTTGATGAACATAGCGTGTGCTGGTTCCTGCATACACACTGATGAAGAATATATAATGTTGTGAATCTTTATCCTCAGACAAGGACATTAAAAGAGGATTATGACGCCATTTTCACACACCACAGAGACATGCTCAGTAAGTACAATCTGAAACATACACGCACATACAAATATCCATACACACGTCTTCATTTACGCAGATCTTCATTTACACACATCTTCACATACATATATCTTCATTCACACAAAACTTCACACACACACATATTCAAATACGCGAATTTCGTTTCATAAGCAACAAAGCTAATGGATTCTACCTGGCATAACATCCAGAGGAAGGCTAGGGGCTATTTGAGCAAAGAAAGAGTCAATTTCCTCAAGAACTCCCCTGAAAACTCAAAATATCTCAAAAATATAAAGACAAATAAAAAGTTCTTCAAACAGAGAAGAAGAGAAGTAAGAAAAGCCCTTTTTAGCTATGCGAAGACCAGTATTAACGGCGAGAAAGTTAAGTTAAATGTGAGGGAAATTCATCTTAAAATGGTACTCTTTGAGATGAGATGACTACGAAAATAGGATAATTTAGAGAGTATTATAAGGATAATATGACCTTTCGTATGTGCGCTTGTGTACGCAGATATATGTTTAATACAATAATACTTCCGCGTGTGTTCTTTTATGCAGGAAAGCCTGCATGTGCGTGTGTAGGTCTGCAAGAACACCAGCATGTGTATGTGTTTGCAGATATACACACACACGCATGCTGCCCATGTGTGTGCACATCTAGGTATATATAACAGTAATCTCTTTGCATATATATGTAGAAACACGCACAACTAGCAGAAAAACGCTGTGTGTGTCTTTTTTATTAAATTTTCCAGGCATGATTCATGGGTGCAAGGAAATTCATAGTTCGGCGTTGGAATAACAGAAGACAAGCAACGTCAGTAGTAACATACTGCATAGCTTCTTTTGGATGTTAACTAAACATTTGAAGATGAATAAAATACTCCCAACATTCCAAAAAAATTGAAAGAATAGCTACGAAAAGTATACAGAAAATGAAGAAACTGCGTAAACTGGGAGAGTTTAAGCAAATGGGAGTTCAGAAAAGCTTTCATCGCACACACAAATTTAGTCGCTCTATTTTTCATAAAATTCTTTTTCACACACATTAGCACACAAAAACTAATGCACACAGACAAACGCAAAAGAAAGTTTCAAACACAAAACAAAATTTCACACACTAACGCGCATCGACACACACGTCTAAATAGATCCCATTCGGCAAACTGAAGTAACTCATATGCTGGCGGGAAACACACAGGAAAATTCACCAACACAGCAGAATCGGCCCAACGGCACAATACACAAGCACAGCGATAGGCTATCATCTCAAAAACAAAACAAATGATTAGGGAAACATCCAAATTTGATGTTTTTTCATGAAAAAGGTGTAAATACACTGCTAGATTCAACAAAATAAAACCTCTAAAGAGCATGCATCACAATAAGAATATGCACACCATCACAGCAAGAAAAGCGTCCACATACACGCAAACTTTGCAATATAGTGTGCTAAAATAAAGGCCAAACTCACATTGTTTGGTTTTCCAATGAGGCAGGCATGGAATCGCCTACAACAACAAGCCTAACTATGCGAGAGCAAAGCTCACGTTCAACAGGTCCCCTAATGAAGGAAAAAAGGAAAGAAACAGGACGCTGAATACGCACACACACAGGCAGATAAAGGTAGGCAAACATGCACACATACAGGCAGATACAGGTGGGTAAATATGCACACACAGAGGCGGATACAGGCAGACGAAGCTGTACATACACAGGTAGATTGAGTTAGGCGGGCTTGTACATACACAGGGGAAGATGCTTGCCAATGCAAATAGATAAAGGAAGATACACTCACATTCAGTTACAGGCAGAAACAGATACACGTAGATAAACATAGATACACACACAGACAGAAACAGTTACGCATACACACACAAATGGATGCAGATAAAAACACATGCCTAAACACCAACAGACACATACATACCCAGAAGAGTGAAATTTTAACATAAAAAAATTACCCTGCTGCACCGATTAAGAAATCGCGAAGTAATTGCAAGCGTAAAGTGCTACTCTTAGCCTCTCCAATCCTCAACCCTGCACAATACAAACACACGCGTAAACCAGCGTCATCTTCAGCAACAAAGGAGCAACACGCACTGAAGATAATTCTGAAAAAATATACCTGCAAAGCATTACTTGCATATGAAAAGTTGTACGCTAGATAAGGCAGAAGAACAAAAAAAGACACAAAAAAAGCAAAAAAGATAAACACACAAAAGATACAAAAGACATACACAAATGACACACACAAAAAAGATATACAAGAGACTCCCACAAAAGGCATATACAAAAAAGATACACGCAAAGACACAAAAAAATTCCCATACTCAAACATCAAAACACGCCAATAAAGCACACATACACACACACACACCAGCACATAAAAGTCGAAACTATAACCCACTGTGAGAGGATTCTGCAAAAAACATCTCACAAGAACGCTATAATCCGGGAAATGCAGGATGCGCGAATAAGCACTTCACTCAAATATTTTCGTACACACAGCAACACATGTTTGCAACCTCGATCTTTTACTCAGCAACTTATAGCTCTCGCACCTAGAAGCACAAAATAAATTAAAAAATATTCCCAGAAAAGGCACACACACTAGGCTTTCTATAGTGAAGCACACACATCTTGAATGTGTGTGCTTCACTATAGAAGAGAGTGAAGATCAGGAAGGCAGGTAATTGTTCGCTTACCAGATACAAAGGCTACTAAAGGATCACCTCCTTCTCCAGAAGAATAGTGTGTAGGCAGGTTATGCGTTAGCGGAGGCAAACCGGGGAGACACACATCTTTCACTTGGAAAGCTCCATCCTCTAGTAAGACTCCACGCATAGAAACTACCTGAGGAGATAACGAAGAGGCAAGCATCCACCCTTTATATAGTAAGAGCAGAACTTTTTCGATAATGTGGCATATCGCATGCAAAAAAGAACACATACACGCTTATCCTTATTAGAGTAGGAAACAACACGACCTTAACAAGTAATGTAAACTTCGATTCTTTACTCTAACCCCTTTGAGAAAATGAGAAATACACACATAGGCGCATACACGAATATCACCCGTAAAAACACACCCACAACACAAACACAAATCACAACACAGACACACAGACACACAGACACACACAACCCACACACACACGGCACCTAACTCCTCAGTAGAACATATAAAAACAACTCCCATTGCCTCTTTAGATGCTCTGATCGTATAAAGACCAGCTCAAAACCCTAGATGTACAAAAAGAATGAAAATATTTACATCAAAGCCATAATAGCTACACACTGAAATATTTTACCTCAGGATTAAAAAAACAAAAAACCAACACATAAAATAGGTGTATTTACACCCCTAATCTTTGTTCAAAGCATACGCTATACTCTAACTATTCCTGTTATGTATTTCTTGACAAGTTCCTCGCTGCAGGATAGAGCGATCCTTGAAGTTGCATCTTCTAGCGCAAGTGAATCGCAATTCGAAGTGTAGGTACTCCGAGGGAAAGAGAGCTGACAAGCAATCAACACACACAAGGAGGCTGATGTAGGAGGCTGATACAAAGTACTTGATTTAAGAGGCAGTATAAAAGGCTTTCTACCGAGAAAAACACATGAAATTTACCACTGGAGGAGTGAATCCTATCAGCTTCTCTTCCTTATCGGCTACAACTCATATCTTTCCACAGAAACAATGAGTTGCTCGCTTGATTAGCTAAAATCTCTCTCCACACCTCTTGATTTACCCTTTATCTGCCACACTGTGTGTTCAATCTCAAAGATCTTCATACTTATACCCTATACATCTCAGAAAATTTTTTTCTGGGATTCGTTTCAAAGTATCTTCTTGCTCTACTTCACGCTTTATAGTTTAACTCATCACTCGCTTTGAGCTCACGCATTTCTCAGTCTATCTTTTACGTTACTTTAGGGTTTTCTCTCATTTCTCTGATGTTTTCGGTTCAAATTTCATCTCTCTTCTCAGCTTCACCTTATACTGAAGTTTCAACTTGAAAAAAGCATCAGGAGCTTCACAATATGAAGAGGCGTATGATATACAATAAGCCACACTAATAGCAGTCAACAAAAGATAAGCATCTTCACGCCAAAAAAAAAGTCTACTTAACCTCCAGAGACTTGTCTGTATTGTATTGTTCCATTACCGAAGGCTTTAGCTTCATATTCTTGTAAATAGTGCCGCTTACGCAACATTCTTGCTGCACACACATACACACATATTCAGAGAAAGATTTAAACGATCAACGGAACTACACACACTGAAGAAAGTATGCACATCGGAAAGATGCCTACACTTTAGAAAAGGGTGCATCTTCTGGAGTCACATATTCATGGCAAAAATGTTGAAAATGCGATAAATTTTGTGGTATTTTATTCCTGGATTTACTCTATCATATTATGAGGGTTATATATCAGGAAATATTTTTAAACACATGAAACAGAAGGAAAAATGTCGAATAAAGTGAAAAAGTATTCAAAAGGAAGAGAAAATCCAAATTTTAGCAAAAACGGGCTCATTTAGGATGATGATAGCAAAGGCTTTAGCAGTAATTTCTTGTCAAAGTTCACCTCTAAACGTGTGGAAGAAGTAAGTCCTCATCATAGTGTGTGAGCGCAGAGAAATTAGCCCTCTTCATAAGAAACTCCCACACACGCACATCTCACGCATAAGTGCCTACACAAACATATTTGACCCTGCATTACAAATGCTAGTGCAAACATGTTACAAGCGCTTCATACTCACACGTCAATGCACGTACATCAAACACAAATTATGTATGAGTCACACCGACATCACATCTCTGCATAATGCGCATTACACACGCATTACAATGACGCACACAGCTCAAAAACTTACTCCAATCTTTATATCCTTAATAGACTCGACAAACAGGGCTCCCGCTGCGGATCCCCATCTTTTGTGCTGTGACCGCCTTAGAGTCCCCATCTTCAAAGTGGATAATCTTACGAAATAGAGTGAGCAGTACTGATGCGAATAGTCTCTTTTCGGTATATAATACCTCGAGGAACCATCGATATAGCTGCATGAAATGCGTTTTAGTGGAGTTGAAGAACCACCCCCCGCTTCCTGATCCACCTCTTCGAATTGATCCGTCATAACGAGGGGTTTCTATTCGGGTAAAAGGGATTGAAGCACAGCGGGATCAGCAGCGAGGGCTAAGCGAAGAAGTAGCAACACGAGCTTCCTCCATAAAACATCCATCAAATCATCAAAATGCGAAATATCCAACTCTCCACAAAAGAGAGTGGAGTCACCTGCAGTATATCGCACGAAGCCTTAACAAAAACAAGTATTTCACATACTCAAACAATATATCTTTCAGAGTACAATCAAGAGGAGGAACTTTGACAGTGCTAATGTGTAAATAGAAAATAACTTTTATACTTACTATTATTGACAGAATTATGTATTTCTATTCCTTCACTTGTATTTAACTTGAATATATAGTGGTTTTCTTACACCAAAAGCACATTCACAACTTAAATAGGGATTGAAGTGTACCCACACTGGTCTCGAATAGTATTCAAAGTAGGCAAGCGGCTTTTATGGAGGAGACTCAGAGAGACTCGTTCCACACAATGGAACACCATAAAAGTAATACACAAAATGTCTCTGTGTGGTGTGTGTGTGTGTGTGCATACGGAATATATGCAAGGTGGTTTATCATTCATGCCTGCTATTACTGATGCGCAGTTGCCTCTAAGGTATCTACACAGGGCTAGAATGGCAAAAAACTTCGGGTTCAGGGGGATGACGGAGATGCGATAAAAACGGAATCTAGCGTAAGATATCCGCGACAATAGCAATCAGTAGTAAGTTAGGGATGGTAACACCATGGTGTCACAACAGGCTTTAGAGTAGAAGCCTAGGTGGGAAACAAAGACTCTTATATAGTTGAATTTTACCAAAAAAACCCAATAGAAGGTTCGGGGGGTAGCAGGTGGTCTTCAATTCATAATTAGCGATGACCTAGTGATGGGGTAGCGAACATGTGACAAGTTCTACTAGTGTCTAGCTTGGAGCAACTTATCTACTGTTCGATATATGCAGTTGATCTGGGGTAAGTTTTCTGAGTTGATCCAGCGTCAAGCGTTACTAGTTCACCTAGTGTTTGATATTAAGCGTTCACTCAAAGTCGATTTTATGAACACACCTATCGTCAGGTGCTATTACTCCAGCCACCATAAGCGTTTGGTCCCACACAACCTCGTCGCGGTGCAGTGCTGGTGCCACAATTTCAGCTATTGACAGGGCACTAACAGTTTTTCAAAAATATCATCTAGCGAATATATAGCGATTTCCTCGTTGCATGTAGCGAATCTACAGCACGACTGGGAGGTACAAAGGTTTCAGCAATAGTGAAGCATGCAGTAAAACACGCCACAAATCCATAAACGACAAGAGTCCACCTCCCGTACATTCATTTCCACAAAAAAACCGTAGCAACATAGCTAAAGCAGCTACTGATACTCCGCTACATAAAATGTACTTACATATACACTCACCATTTCACACACGTAGTACACGCGTAAAAATACAATTTAGTGTAGATTATGGATGATGCGCTAAAGGTCACGCCTTTAAGGACCGACTTCTCACAAACTATCACTACATCATCCTCCGTCAAAGTCGAGCTGTGCGCAAACCTACCCCCTCCTGCCCATAAACTCCACTTGGAATACCGCTGTTTCCCCCTTCATGCCCACTCAAAAAAAAGATACTTCTCCCGTACCTCCCACCAGATATACATCCACTCCCAAATCTCTCGACTGTTTTTTACCCACAAAAGCAACTCCTTATGCCCCTCTAGCCCCACGGCGTGCGCCTCCGCCAAACAAGTGCTAGAAAATACAGTAGCCACTACTCAATAGCAGTTTCCAACCCTAAAAAGACTCACGTAAAGCCACCTCAACCACCTTCTGCAATATCACTAGAACACGACTTTCGCTCGATGGATTCATCCGTCTAGAGTCAAACACCGAGCAACACATTGCTAACAAATGAGAGAATTCGTCCAGTTAAACGATCACATTCACTAGTTACCAGTACCAATTATTCTGTCTTTGATGGGGTTAGAAAGCGATATTCTTGCATTTTCCATCAGTTTATGAATCGATATTATGTCATGCTACGAAAAAACTAGCGCGCTCACCCTAGATATAGGCAAACCCAGAGAATTAGGGTCATTCGTGTAGCTCGGTACCAACCACGCAAGCAGTGCAATATACAATTGAATAATTTACGAGACTGTTAAGCCTCTAATTTATGTCTTATTCTTCCTGCATGTTTTTTATTGGAATGTCCACCTCCAGGAAGCTTCCTACCACATTCCACCATATCCTAGCAATTTTATCCCTAAAAATGTCCACGGAAACTACTTCCAACGATGCAGTGAAAGAAAATAGCTGGGCTTGCCACAGCAGACCCCTAGCCATTCCTGCACGAAATAATGCAATTAGCTCTGCCCCTTTCCATAGCATCGTTTCACAGATAGCAGCGAAACCCAGCACACCCTAGACCAGCCCATAAGAATGCTAAAAATGAAACCCTTACCCTCCAAAATCACTATCTCCACCACAAGCCCCAGTCAAATCCAACTCCATCAAGGCAAATCACTAGACCAAGTTCACGTCTCTACGCACACGTGGGGCAGCGGAATCGCTCTCAAAACTGAATAATCTCCACCCACGCGGAACTCACCACGTATACCGACTGCTGAAAGTCTTACCAGGCAGCTGGTGGCCAGACAAAGCAAAGTCATACGGTAATACAAGTTTAAAGGGAAAAAATACCTCAGCTAAGCTGCACTCATTTCTTATGTGAAAGGCGCACTCAAGCAACGTCTCAATCAATTCGCTACTGCAGCATACATTCCACACTCCACATGAACCCCACTAATAATCGCCCCAAGAATAAGAGGCCCGAAATTCCAAGCAGGCAGTTCCAGAGGCAGCAGATCTAATTATACGCCTGTAGATCAGTTTTACTCACACAGGTAGGCAAAGCAATCACACACACTAGTCCACGGCATGCGGTGAGTACCTACTCTGGAGCAAAGATACCATTACCCAACATGTTCATCCTAAAGCAGTACAAAACATCAAACCACCAGCAACTACTTGATAGTAGCAAGCATCTACATGCGACCAACAACACCCAATGTCCAATGCGAAGGAAAGCAATGCAACATAGCCTGAACAAGGATGAGGACACTTCCCAGAGAAACAAAGAAGCCGCACATTCTCCATAGCACACAATAGCAATGTATACACACCCTTAGCATACTATAGCACCCCAAGCGCTCCAATAACACAATAACAGCGTATAACCCCTAGCACACAATGGCACCAAAACAAAGGTTTTACACAAAATCGACCGGAAAACATTGAGAGTTTAACCGAATCGCACACTCGGGTTCTTCCTCAAGGGGGAACTATACCAAAACTCTTTGAAAAGAAAAATTATACCACTGCTGCATATTCACGGGACATCAAGCCCATGTTATGGCTGTCAATGATAGACCTAGTAGCCTTCTACGTCAAATAAAACGGCCACACAAAATAAAGATAATAACACTATATAAAATAACAGTTTCCAAAAGATTTCTACTGCGCACCAGCGGCATCCTTCTCAGCCTTGGCCTTGTAATAAGCCTGCACCTTTGGGTGAGCCATCACTACCTCAGCATGCTGCAAACAAGAAAGTAAGATTGCCGCTTTAAACTAATCAGGAAAGCGCAGCTAGCAAGTCCTGGGATTGTGGAGGAAAGATAAGACAGTTAATGTGCAAAACATTCAAAGACACCATCTCCGAGCAAAAATCTATAAAAAGCAAAAGATTTGTTATTAATGAAAACATGCTTTGAAAAATTTCTAATGAAACACAAAATAAAGATGAGCAAGTAAACTTGTAGGCTACAAGCGACTAAGTGCACTGCATGGTCAGAAGGCAATCTGCGAGTTATTACTATCTCTAAAGCCCAGAAGAAAATGCACCAACCCTATTCAGCATCCTACACACCTTTTTTAGTACTGGATAAGAATCAATGAGACTTTTTGGAAGCATACGCATATTGTCTTTCTCCACTGATTCGATAAACACTGCAAGAACCAAATCAGCAATGGTGAGCTCATCGCCAACACAAAAGCCATTCTTTCCATGCTTAGTGATAGCGTTACTGATGAAGTTCATATACAAGGGGAATACATTCGCATGGTAGTTTTCGAGCGATTTCTCTTTTGCTGCTTCGTCAGTCATGTGAAAATGAGAGTAGAGCTTTGTGGCCACCTCATCAACAGAGCAGATCAACTGCATGACAAGGGCAGCCTCAAAGGGATCAGTGGGAAACAAACCAGACTTCATGCCAGCATAAACAAAGTGAGCTGTTGATTGGGGTACAGTTGTGCCTTGAATTTCCATGACAGGGAGTTGCTTAAGGGGAAGCGTGGGCTTCAATTCAGCAAATTCGGCCATAGTTATTCTCTCGTCTTCAAGACCTCCTTCAGTGCCATGCATGGCAATCCTAACAGCCTCTGCACGTCCCTTGACATCGAAATAGATAATCTTATCCTGTGCCATCTTGTTTGTGGGGTAATGGGAGATACTCTTATATATCAGTATCAACTCTTTTACAATTCTCAATTGCCAAGTTAAATCAAGGAAAGGGAGCAACGACTCTCAGCAAATGGGGGTACGCTGCAGGAAAAATTAATACTGAAGAACATTAGCATCCGCCACAAAAAAAATATCGAGGGGAAACGAAGCGGTTTCATGCAACATCAGGCCCCAGGTTTTAGCAGATACGAGTACCTTCCTACTAGAAAAAAAAGCTACTAGCAAAAAATGGCTACATTGACTGAAAGTTTGGTTTCTAACTCGACACCCTCAAGGAATATTACTAGCCCAATTTTACTAGCCCAATTTTGTCTAAACCTAGTAAGTAGCGGTCGATGAAGACTGCGCACTTTCGCCGCACAAGAACATGTGCGTATTGGAAATGCAGCTTTCAAATGTAGTACCATCCGTTCCCACAAAATTACATTAAAACACAATGAAAACGATAAACACTTGAAAGCACAAACAGCAAGAGAAAACATAACCAAGTATCCAACTGTAACAGCCAAAGTATTCAAATCCCAAAACAAACGCATCGAACCCCTAAGCCACCACTGACCGTGACCGCAGAATAATTCGCCACCACATCCCCCTTCAGCCACAATTGAAAAACAAACCCAGTACTTCAGCTGAAAGTTCTACAACCCACTAGGCGAAGACCGCCCCTAATCGCAAATCAGAGCTACAAAAAAAGAACCAACAAAAAGACAATTCGCGCATACGATATACAATGAAAAGCCAGCAAAACACCAGACGCGGCCTACGGAGCCAACTTCTGAATCTCATCCCCACAAAAACACCCGGAACCACGCAAATCCAAAAATACAGCGACCGCGAGGCAAAGGCGAAAAACCGTACCAGATAATGGATAAAATATCGGTAAAAACACTGTTGTGATTAACATTATCGCTTAAGGAGCTCTCACCCCAAGATGAGTTTTCACCCCTGCCACGGCTAGTGCCTTAAATAGGCGCGAACCTGCCCCAAACGACTGGCAACATCTGTGATTAATCAACCTTTGCGAGGTGGCGGCATCCTGCACAACGCTGGGAAAAATTCCATCGTAGAGCGATATGAAGCGCTGAAGAGCACCCAATGGAACAGACGTTGGGCACAAATCCACCCCAGCGCCACTATCGCCACCACCACACGATACGGGTTAGGCCCACGTGCACCCACGTGGACCCACGTGCGCACGGCGATTAACCACAGCGCACGTCTCCACAAATTGGTTGAATCCTCACCGTATGCTACTCGTTACCAAATAGAACTTCGTCGAACATGCTGCGGTAACTCCATGCCTTCACACGCAGTGCCGCCGCACAGCCGCTTAGCATGCCATCCCCACAGGGACATGCCCATACGTAGGCCCGTGCGAATTTTGGGTACGGTGCCGGATATCGACATCCTACAGCTCCCCTTGGAATACGGAGATTCCCGCTGCATCTGCGCGGGCCCCTGAATGCACCTATCCAAGCGAAAGTGTTGTACCGCTACTTCCGTGGCCACCCTCCACCCGCTTGCGCATGTTTTGCCGCAACAGCTGGAAAAGCCGCTAATGCAACCCAATGAGCTACCCTCGAGGTTATACTACCGCAACAGTCGATAACCCTTTACCCGAACTCAATGAAATGCTCATTCTACTACCCCTACTGGACATACTTCTACCGCGGTAAGCGAACTTTCGTTTCCCGGCTTCATTCTTTACCCGTGTTCAAATTTGAGCACCCTTGCGGGCCAGTCTCGACAACATCCCGGGACTTGTTCCCACATGCGTACCCCGTTGATTGCCCATCATCAAAGATGCACTACTTGAAAGACCACAGCCTCCTGGCCCCCCAGTTTTGGGGCAAATTACATACTAGTGTGTTTCGCGCTGCAAGTGTGCAAGGTACCACGCGCTGCACCCATAACTTGCAAGAACCCCGCCCGCCGATACGCATCTCACTTTCTCATGGACTGCCAAGCAACACATAACCAATGAACCGCCCTCAACATCAAAAAGTGTGGAAGCATTCGCATGAAAGCAGGGCGGGTGCACAAAGTAGGTGGACACAGCGGCATGGGAAACCTGAGCATGTAACAGCAAACAAATGGTGTGGGTGTCACCGTTGGGTAGAGCTTGCATCGACCTGTACTCTACGCGGAACGTAGCGTACCCGGGATGCCGCTCAGCACTACAGGCTCCTGCTGCAATTCCCTTTGGACGGAGGGCTCAGAAGTTGGAATCGTATGTACCCCACTTGTGACTCTGGAATCGGGATAAAAACTATCAAGCCATCACTATATCGTACGTGATCGCTTGGATTCGCTTGCATTCTCCTTTCACTTTATACTATGGAAGAAGATGCAAAAAAAGTGATCCTTTTCTTTCAATTAAGGAATCAACACTGCCTACCATGTTGCTGCTCTATCAACTGGTTAAGGCTAGCACGCATCGTTGAGGACTCTACCGCACTCTTGAAGGCAGCCTCAGGCTACGCGTAACTGCATTATGAGTACCGGTCATATATTGTTCAATGTATTTCCCCGCGGCTTTATTCCATGTCTCAGTTATGAGGGAACTTCTCCGACAAGCGCCGCATTTTGTACCCATAAGTAGCGGACCACGCACCCGACTTCGCCGAAGGATAGCTGGTTAGCGGTTGTACCCGGTTGCCCACTATGGACAGGATATGGACCGGGCAAATAATATCGTGGGAATTGGGACGAGTACGGCTAGCAGAAGGCACAAGTTTGTATGTAATGGGCTCTCTGTGTTGCTTTGCAAGGTCATTTAAATGAGTATAAATAACAGCGCTAGGTACCATGGCACCGGTGCTACTCTCATTACACAAAGTAGAAAATGTTTGCAAGTTTGGCGAAGCACTGTAATGCGCGTGAAAATATAGAACAAGAAAATCCAAATAGTACCACAAGTTGACAAAAAAAAACTGCGCTTCAATGCGCTCTATCGGACCTACCTCGATGGGCAAGAGCATAAAGAATGTGTGCCGATCGCAAAGTCGGACTGATATGAATGCGGTCAAAAGTGGATGCACACAAATTTGATTTCAAGTAATTCAGCCTAAGTGGGGATTGAGGGAATAGTTCAGTCCAAGCAGCGAAAAAGCAAGTAGTGCAGTTTGAGCAGCAGTTAATGAAGTAGTTCATTCCAAGCAGCGATAGAGCCAGTACTTTAGTTCAAGCACTGATTGAGTCATTTCCAGGAGTGAAACAAACAAGCTACTCGTATGATTACTGTATCACAAGAATCATTCATGTAACAGTGGCAGCGCCCGCTTGGGGCTGGCGAACAGTGCACCTTCAAGACCTCATGGATATGATTTAATAAGGACAGAACAAGAAATATCACACTTATAAGCGCATACGTACCGAAAAATTACACAATAAAATTCATGCATGCTAGCAGTTGGTGCTACACATGCATAAGCGCCGTACCACTTTATACACCTTACGTGCTAGATGCATTGTGGTATAGTCTTAACGACGAACCACTCAAGTTTCTGCATAAAAGGTTGAGTCATTGCTCCACTAGGCAGCACTCTAGCTAAGTCTAGTTGCCCGGACGCGCATCGTCTAAGTGAAATTTTAATCTCTGAAATTCAACTAGCTTCGGGGAATCATCCCCAACTCTAGGTGAATGCAGAAGTTTTTGGAAGCATAATGGAAGGTAAAATAGCAAGCTACAAGGAACTGCAAGGGGATATTCATCAAAAAGAACTGGCGAAACTACGTGCCCATTCCCCACTCGGGGGTGCGTGAGTACGGTCACATGCATGACATATTGAGAATGCACCTGGAACACTCTGATACTTTGAAATATGCTAAACGCTGCTGTTATGCGAAAATTTCATATAAAATCGAAAACTTCAAATACGATTAATAACAGGCTCTAATAAGGCACTCAAGCTATGGTAAAAATTATGCCTGCCACTGGACACAAGAAAGAGCGGCGGCGCACTACCTGCACGGGTCACTAGCTCTGCGTACCAGAGGCTTCCACAGGGAATTGGGAGAGGTTTCTCGTATTATGCAGACATAATAGGGGCATTAAGCACGTAGAAGAGGGCCCCTGCCCAATCAAATTTCTTCAAATTAATAACAAGAAACTTGGTGCTTCTGGCGATATATCAAACTAAAAAAGCGACAACTTCTCTGTAAAGTATCACTCCGGATTCACTGTAAGGAAGGTAGCAGCAACTGGCAACTCCCGCACTACCAGAAATGGTCTTCAAAAAGCTGTGGGGAACTTGTCGACGGAGAATAACCTGCTTAAGATAGCAATGGATACCCTTACAAGAGGAGAATAATCAGTATATTTTCCAGAGACGTACACATATTTGGAGGATATGCACCAGATAATTCCGCGTCGAACGAGATTCCAGTGATTTTCTTGTTGTAGGGTTTTTTCCGGCCCGATAAATAAGCCTCCAAGCCAGTGGAAATTGTCAACTGGTTTCACTGGCTTTTCTGCCGCACTACAGCGTCACTGGAGCCCCAAATACCGACGATACGGGCAGTCATCAGCGCGCCGTGAGCAGGCAGCGAGCACGCCCTGTCGATGAGACCCCCGCAAAATTGCAGTGTGCAACTGTCACAAAATGCTTGGGTATCTAACATGCGGAATTATAGTGCCTTATGGATACTTTAAACGGTAATTTATCTCTGCATGAGACTGTTAAATTTGCAAAGAGTGGGCAGCTTCATGCCTAAAGTTAAAAGTGTACCTTTCCATTTCAAATGCACTTGCGTTGTGGTATGTCGCTTTACTTTTATGACATGTATTTGTAGGGTGACGCTACAGTCACTATAATCGTGAACTCTTGTTCATTTTGCCGGAGTCATGTTGTGTATGCCTGTGTCATCACTATCATTGATGTCACCGTCGGCATCACTTTAGGAAACAAACAAGCTAATACTATGCCATAAGCGTGTCTTAGCAAAGCCAGCTAATACTATACCATAAGCTTGGATTAGCTTGTTTCCAGAGAAAAATTGATGACATTCGATTGGCTTGCCTCTATAGCGGCGAATGTATTCACCTAAACAGCAAAACCTAAGAGCAACAGCAAAAAAATATAGCAGAAATTTCAGCTGTGAAGTACCGACATGGTCGGATATACTGGTATTATTTTCTAACGAGTCCTTGTGCAGTGTTTTCATCGAACTTTTCCTTGTATCAATACGTATCCCAAGCTAAATTGTGTACCAGATGCATTTTCAACACCCAATAACCCACATGATCTCACTGTGGTAGCTATAGTTTCTGCACAATATGTAGCTGGATGGCTTGCAAAAATCAATACAGCGGCGGCATAACGCCGTTTGAGGAAGCTACTTCAACTCTCTTGCATATGCGCTTTGCAGTATTCAGGTTATGTTTTGTATGGCTGTATGTTTTGGAACAGGGGACACTTCAAATCGTCAATACTATCAATATCTCCAAAAGTCTCATTCGCTTGAAAAGTGGCGAGCAAAAGCCTACAAACTCTCGTGGCTCAAAATAAACAAAGAACAAGTGCATATTGCTTTACACTCAGCAGAAATTTAACAATGTATGTGCAAGCTGAATTTGTATGAAGGATTCACAAGATATTCCCGTAGAGAATACAAATATACAGAGGAAACATATGCATACAGAACTTCTTCAAGCTACACGCATGAAAAATATCTATATATTTTTGGCCGCGCGAGCTCATGTGTTAAGAACGGCTTTTACAGTGCTCAACCACGGAATATGATTTAGGAAATCTTCTTATTTGTTGACTCTAGTTCCATCATAGTTTCCATGTTAATTTTCCAACTTGTCTCTATAGCCAGGAATATTAGCACCTAATTGAAGACATATCCCTTGATATTGCTTGGAGCAGCTCAAGGCACTATAGAAATCATCAGTCTTCACATAATATGAATTCGTGCAAGAGTAAACGGGATGTGCTGTCACACTGATAACACGAAAAAAAAGAATGAAACTACAGAACTGCGCATTTTCCACTGGTATTATCGTGAGATTATTCTAGTTCCACAAAAAAATGGATATTCGCTTCTTTTTTTTAAAGTAACGTGGATTGGAGGTTTACCAACAAAGTATGAACTGACTCTCTGACATTTCTACTTGCCGATAGACATGCGCACGTGAGGAAGCTACGCTTGGAAAAAATAGTACCTAGCTAAAACAGTTGGCATTCGCTGATGCGCGCTCCTGGTTGAGAAAATTAGCTTTACGCAGACACATGCATGCTTGACCGCTAATTCTGCAGCAACGCTGGAATTCCAGCTGCGAAGAAGGCGCCTTTTTCAGCTAAAAAAAAATCGATGCCAAATCTCCTTGAGGCATTCTAGAGACCATAGCTTTCATGATATACAGAAACATCTTGTAGATGTTTGCTGATATATTTTCATGTATTTTACATAGATGTGATTTTTGTGCGTAGGAGTGAGGTCTGTTTATGCCATAGAATAGCAAATAAAGTATTGTGTATGACCCGTCTTTTTGCTTGGAAATATGTGCTGTCGTATGTGTGCGATCTATGCTTCTGCATATAACTATGTGGTTCCGCATGTGTGCATAATCTATCCTGTGCTATACAACTACGCAATGTCTTGTGTGTATAATCTATCCTTCTGCAAATAACTATTTGTTGTATGTATGCGATCTATCCTACGTGGAGCCAGGTAATGTCGTGTGCGCATAATCCATCCTTGTACACTACAAAACTAGGTAATGTCATGTGTTTGTGTAATCCATCTTTCTGTATACCCACTCCATAGCTAGTGTTGTGTGTATCATAGGAGGTTGGGCTTTCGCATGCGCTTCACGGTTGCAAAGCACTTCGTGTGTGCAGCAAACCTCGTCTGCGCGCTTCATAGTAACAAGGGCCGTTGTGTATGTGCTACCGTCACAATATATGCTCCGGATTTAGGTGGCAGCAAGTTTGGGTGTTTTTCTTCCTCATTTTGATGATAGGTAGCTTTCACCTTAAAAGGAATGTGCTACTGGTAAAAAATCCTGCGTATTTGCTTTGATTGTGTGTGTGGTTACCTGTTGAGTCGTGGTTTCTGTAGAGTGCTGTTCTCCACTTTGCGTCGTGGAGTCTTGTCAGCGCTAACCTGTGCGCCCCCTCTGTTGATGTGTGTGCGCATGGACCACTCGGGGGGTCCTCCCACTTCATCCGTCCCTACACATATTGACAAATAATAATAAGCAATATAACCACCCCCCCCCTTCCTCCTTTTAATAAGTCCCCCTGTCCCTAACATTGCCAAGCGACCGCACGGGAACGCGCGCCTGCGTTGGTGTTGTGTGTGTGGGTGTTGTGTGTATATGGTGGTCTGTATGTACCTATATATATATATATATGTATGTATGTCCGTGTATGTATGTATGTGTATGTGTATGTATAGAGAGTAAGACCCTTTAGTTATCCCTAAATTCATATAAAGGGCGAGATTCTTTTTAGGTATCTCTATGTGCATATAGAGGGCAAGACCCTTTTTAGTTATCTCTATATTCATATAGAGGGGGAGACTCTTTTAAGGAAATATATGCATGTGCATATAGAGAGCAGGACTCTTTGGTTATATATATGCATACGCAGCACTCCGCCTCCCCCCTATTGGACTACCTTCCGTATATCCTATTTTCCACCCCACCAGAGTAATAATTTTGCTCACTGCTGAGCAAAAGGCAATCATTTGCTTGAAACGCGGGTAAAGCCTGTGGTTGACTTTCACAGCTACGGATGGATCGTTCCTAATTTCCCATCTTCGTAAGTTTTTCTGGTGGTAGTGAAGCAGAGACCACCGCTTACTTTAGCCCCGCACACCCGCGTAATTCACTCCTCCCGGTTTGTGTGCATTGGTGGAATGTTTCACGCGCAGAAAGTATCATATACGATACCTGTATGTTTCTGCACCCTTCTTTGTATTGATTTGTAGTGCTTGATTGTTAGAACTTGCCTTGTATGTGGAGTACGTGCGTCGAGCTCTGTTTACTGATAGAATAATTGCGTCTCCGAGCGCTAATTACTTGTGTGTAAAGCTATGTATCCGCGGGTAAACATGCCTGAAAAGACACTAGGTTATAGAAAAGGGGTTTTTGCTTCTTCTCTATATAGTAGCTAAGGAAGCTGCTGCTCCTTATGGTAAGGGAAGGGGATATGTAATCCACTAAGTTTAAAAGAATACGAATAGCACGTGAGCTTAAAGTGTATTTTCCAGCCGACGAAGTTGATTTTCTATATCCATGTGAGAGAGCAGTGAATGCGTGAACGGAGGGCTGCAAACCCACGGATGCCATTTAGGAAGATGTGCGGAGTGAATTGCGTTTGATATACTTCAAAAAGTTAGCACTAACGCAAGAAAAAAGCAGCCTATGGTTGATGCAAACACTTGCACACACACACGCACAGTGATGCTTATTGAAGTTTATGCACGCACGCACACACATGTACGGTGATGCTTCTTAATACACACAGATATTGCTGCTTGTTCATTTTTTGAAATACTCATGCGATATCTCCGGACAAGTGAGAATGCTTAGGAGGGCACGCACTCTTCATGAAGCGGGGTTGATATGTCATCAGCACAGAAGTCTTAATAATCTTCAATCAGATTTTTTGTGTAAGGCCCCTCACTACAATCCGATGCATTTTCTTCGTATGAATCACAGGGTCTGTACTATCCCTTCTCTGATGCTAGCTGCTGCGCAGTGAAATCGGCTGAATCATGTGTATTCCTAGAAAATGCTGCTTTTATTGCCCATGCTGCGTGTGGAAAGGGGTAGTTTCATCAGCCCTTGCGTTTGTGCGAAGGCCTCTGTCATCATCTCTCCTGTTTATTCAAGACGTTACTTTTTCATCCCTCCTGTTTTTGCTAGACTACTTTCTTCAGCTCCACTGTGTGTGCAGTAGATAAGCCTTATGCCTCTGATAACACATTTTCACGCCTATATATTATCTCCCGAAATTTTTAGCCGTATAAAGTTTGCTCGCACACACGTATGCCTAGGTGTATAGTTCCTCAAAACTACCTGTGAAAGATGCGCTTGCCTGTATGAGTGTGAAGCGAGTCTTGCATCGTAGAAAGCAGCGAAAAAATGTGCAATTTGAAGATTTTTACTTGTTTATTGGCGCACATGTGAGTGGCTTTAACGCGTTTTCCTTCTCTCAACGTGTAATGGCAAACTATGCGATAGAGATAAGCTAAAAATTGATGAGGTTATGTGGTGCTTTGTCTTGTGATAGCTCCTTAAACCTAATATTACTGTGTGTGTACATGTGTGTATGTGCGTGTGTGTGTGTGCACGTGTGTATGTGTGCGTGTGTGCATGTGTGTGTCTGTGTGTCTGTGATAACTAAGCCTGTGGTGAGCTCTTTTCAAAGTGAAGGCGCTTTTTACGCATAGCACCGTTGCGTATGATGAGGATAAGGCAGCTTAACCCTTATGTAAAGGTTTCTACCTTACTAGATGTAATGGCAATGTAAACTACTAATTTTAGTAGTAATTTTGGGTGATTTGTTGTATGAGGTGTTCTCAGTGTGTAAAGCCTTTGTTTGTCTTGTCCTCTCTGAGCTTTGTGTGTTAAGTTGGGTTGACCAGGGCATTATCTCTCTGATGTACTGTAAACACATGCAAGCTCACGTTCTATGTTGCATGGGGTGCACACACAGGCCTTTTCTTGAGTGTTTTGAAGAGGGATACAAAGTTTCCCTTACTTATTATAAAGAGAGATGCACTCTTTCTCTTGGGTGTTATAAGCACACACACATATACGTCCTCTTGCATATGATGCTAACGTATACTCCTGTATTTTACAAAAGCACAAACGCACTCTCTCGCATATTATCGACACACACATTTGCTTTTGCATATTGTATGTATATGTGTATGCCCAGCTAAATCTGAATGTATACATTCACCTTTTAATCCTACTCCTGTTTTAACACTCAATCCCCCCTCTTGTCAGCATACCTCTGTACGTACACTATCAGAGCAGGCCATTGATAATCATTGACTCTTTGCATTCTCGATACATATACTGCGCACACCCATACACACCAACGCACACCAACACACTGTCCCTCTCGTTCTTCTTTGCCCTCAGACCAGCTCGAGATAGAGACTGCTTGTGTGTGTTATCCCATATCCTTTGAAGATGCATCGTCCAACTGTATATTTGCACGAAGGGGCCACCCCCAAGACTGCTCAGCACGATCAAGGGCGATACTATGCCGGAGATCCCATGTATCAGCCTACCCAGCAACAGCAGCCCTCCCCCCAGATGGTCAATCCAAGCTCTGCCAATGGATATGGCTATGGCGCAGCCCTCCCCCAAAGCAGTGTTAGACCCCCCCCATACAATTATTCCACCCCTCAGCAAGCCCCCTCCCCAGGGGGGTACAATTCTGCAGCTGCAAAAACCCCTTCTCCTATGCATTCACAGTTGAATGGGATGGCCCCCTCTTACCCTTCTTATCCCACAGCTTACACCCCCCCTGGAGCTTCCTACCCTCCAAGCACGCCAACAGCATCAAACAGAGAAGGAAATCTTCACACACAAGGGCGTCCTCCCGCTGCAGCAGCCACAGCTCCTCCTACCGCCATGAGTGGGATTGCAAACCCATCCAACTACCCCCCACACACCACCACCACCAGCTATTCTCCACATACTGCCACCAATTTCCCCCCACACACCGCTGCCACAACAAACTACCAACCCCTTCTAAAACACGATTATACGTATCAGAAACCCCCCCTAGCCGGAGGTTTTTCCCCTGCAGGAAGTGGTGCTCCTCCTGGAAATACCGGTGCTTACCAGTATCCACACCTTACGACTTCACAGGCGGGGAAGCAGCGAGAGGGCGGGGGGGTTGAACTATCCACCCAACCAGCATCTCATCAACCCCCCCCTCGCTACCCGCAAGCTTACCCTGCTTACACGCAGGAGAGTCTCGCTGGCAAAGCACTATCTTCAGTGCGTCCTGGTGCCTTAGGGAATACCCCCTCCTCTTCTCGTAATGCTGAGATACCTTACGTTTCTACTATGCAGCGTAGGGGGGAGGGGGGCTATGACATGGCAGGGGGATCTTCATTGCAGCCTCATCACGCTGGTGGGTTGGGGGGAACCTCACATCGCTACCCCCCTCAAGGCTATGATCAATCTCTGGCCTCAGGAGGGTACCAGCGGCATGGGGATTACGGCGTTGGTGGGGGGCCTCCGGTTCCAGACGCAAGGGCAGGTACTGGGCGATACATGGGTGATGCTCATATGGGGGGGTTGCAGCAAGTTGAAGCAGCTTCCTCCTTGGCAGGAGGGGGGATGCTATCTACCCCTCACCCCCAGGACGGCTTAGGAGGCCGTTTGCCACGCGGGGGGCCTAGCTTGGAAGGGGGTATAGCGGATGGCTCACAAGCTGGAGGGGCTCAGAAAAGTGCTACCCCCCTGGCTTCGCAGAGGAATTGGACTACTAGACCGCCTGGTTACCCCTCCCCTAACCCTGTCGGGCAAAGTGCCAATATGGAAGACCTAACAAGACCAATGTATGGCTACGCACGGCAGGCTTCCCCCCCTGGGCATATTGATGCTCATTACGAAGCTAGAAACTCGGTGGGTAGTCCGTTAATCAGTGGATATAGGGGGGTGAGTTTAGGTGTCGAATCGTTTTTTGTGTGTGTGATGGGTAACTCCGGGGTTATGCATTCCTCATGATAGCCTGTTGCAGTAGTGATATGGTGTGTGCATGATTCCCACCCTCTTTTGTGTGGTGTGCCTCTAGCTATCTTCTTGTTCCTTTACTGTGATTACTCTGTCGTTCTTTTGTTCATCCCCCGACTCTTCTACAGCTCACACTCCCCCTGCTTCTGATAACCCCCCACACTTCATGCCATTCAATTTGATTGTCACTTTCCCTAAGATCTTCACATCTTCATGCATTTCCACCAATTTTTGCGGGTAATTTAGCCTTTTTGGATGGATTTCTACCTTTTTTTGTGTTTCTCCTTTTCTAGTGTGTGTGTTTGCGTCTGATTACGCTTTATTGGACTGTGTATATTCGCATGGGTGTGTGCACACTTTCATGTTTGTGCTTTTCAGAGGCCTATGTATGGAGCTCCTTCCTATCCTGCTACAGCAGTTGCCCAAGAAGGAATAAAATCGAGCTATAACAATCAGGTAGTTGTGTGTGTGCTCAGTTGTTGACATTTGAGTGTAGATCTTCTTCTTTTCTTTGTGTGTGTTAAATAAAATACATACAGAATGGCTATCCGAAGATAAAGAATTTGATAGATTAGAT